>JAMKCH010070288.1:0-50722 GCA_023653785.1 Ophioderma brevispina | reverse complement strand
AACCATCATTAAGGGTAATGGACAAGGAATGGTTAAAACACCATTTTTTATAAATACAACCTATGACAATCAGTAGCATTTCATCTTTCAGTTGCTTTTTTTTGACATAAATCGGAGTCTGGTTCCAGAGTTATGAGAAATTAAAGGTCGTAAATCGAGCACATTTCTCATAAATGGAAAAATATCGTCCTTAAAAAACAATACCTAAGAAATTAATTCTTATTTTTAAGGGACAATATTTAACACCGTTCCTTGAAAAAGAAACCAGTTTTTACTCCTACAAATAACCTACTACAACGAAGTTAAAATTTGAAATAGATACCTTAAATTGATTAAAAAAATTAAATGCTGAACCTAATTTGCATAATAATTAAAGTAATAGTGTTTCTAGCTTTTTTTCTCTTTTGACAGCTTTTACATTTGTCGTTTACGTTGTTCCATTGAAAACTAAAGTTATCACCACTAATGTGAACACAATCTTCCCTGTGTCATTGGCGAAAGCCTATCAGCCTAATAGCCGACAATAATAGCTCGTTATAGCCACTTTCATTGGTGAAAATGAGTTTACCTTTTCCCATATTGGAACGGTAAATTAACGGAAAAAGAGGCCGCCAAAAACATATTGACCACAGTTGTAACAATTCCAATACGTCCACAGCAGCAATTCCGTAGCCGTTTCATATAGAGTCCCGATTGCTCAAATGAGGTATTACAATTGATTCGCCATGCGCTGTATTCTGTTGTGCAGTAGCGCTTGACGGAATGATAGCAATACCTCATTTGCATCATGGACTTCTATATGAAACGTCTACCGGAATTGCATTGAGTTACTGGCCATCTAAAAAATGCGAAATAACCTTTGCAATTTTCTAAAGTGACAATTACTAAATCCTTACCAATGCTGTTGACAATATTTCTTGACAATAGTCAATAAGGCCCAGTGTGTCACAGGATTGGGACAGGGGCAAACATTGGTAAACCAAATTTCATATTTAGTATTACATGTGACAAATTAAGTTGAAAGGTCATGATCTCCATTTTGCATAATGGCGTCACTGTTTGGATTTTCAGGTACTTTGGTTACTGTTGTTTTATTATACCGTTTAAACATCTCAATTTTTAATTCTTTGTCAAATTATTTCAATCCTGCAACATCACCTCAAAACGGCGTAACAGCCCGATCCCGGGTGAGTCAAAGATATTTTCACTCATTTTTGAGTATTTGCACGATCCGTCTTATTTGAAACTTAAATACAAAAAAATGATTAATTTATATAACAATCCTTAAATCTGTATAGTTCTGAAAACAATAATCAATGTTTCATTTTCAATTCAACATTTAACACACAAATCTGCAGGCATTACTTGAATTGCACACATAGGGTGCTTGAACAGGAGGTTAATAGATTAACTTGGCCAGACTCATAAAAATCTGAAATTTTCAGGTGAACCATGCATGTATGATTTTTCCGCACGCCTGGTGATCTGGAATGCCAATAAAAAAAACAAGCCTATTCCACATAATTTACAGCCCCATGGCATTAGATATACGACTTCTAGAAATACTTTATTTATAACTCTGGTAACCCCAGGTCACGCTTAACGGAATACAGCCTTTTATAGCGTAAAGGATTTTCTGGATACTACTATGTATGTTCGCACATACACCACTACCTAATTTAAACATTTTTGGTATCTTTTTATAATGAAGAGTGTCCATAAGCTCTAACTATGCTCGATAGTGTTTCTACAACTATCCAGTGCAAATTAGAGAAACTTTGCATCTTCAGAATCATCCCCACACCATGCTTCCTTTAAATGTGGCTATACAGACCATGTGAAAGCACACAAAGGGATGAAAGTTGGTTCAATTCTTTTGGGTTAAACATGGCAACGAACTAAAAATGTCACTGTATTGCTAATGGAAAACAGGAATAATAATATAAGAGAGTTTTCATGGTTTCATGCATATGCCCCTCACTTGCACTTTTCTATGCCATTCAGAATTAACACTTATCTAGAGATGAAAATGATATGATATAGAACACCCGGGGGGGGGGGGGGGGGGGGGGGGGGGGGGGGGGGGGAGGGGGGGTTTGTATTCAAAGGTGGATATGATGCGTGAACTGGACTTCTCTAAATGCACCCTAAACAAGTATTTCCACCTACTAAAAAACATACCCTAAACAGCATTTTTTGTCATGTTTTTTGCCTAACCATAAACAATTCTTTTTGCTACCTTAAATAAGTAGCATGCATTGTGTTGATAATAATACCCTTATTATCTGGCTTTGCTCATGTTGCTTTACTTGCAAATTACAATACTTTTGGATTTTCGTACATCACCATTCAGGGTTACGAAAAAATAACCCTTTTTTTTCATATTTGCGTTTTTTGACACCCATCAATGTACGCGCGTACATCTCATGTCGGAAAAAGAGACCCTTTTTCCGCGTTTTCTTGTTCACGCATCATAATCACCTTTGAAATACAAGTGCCCCCCCGGAATATAACCCCTCATCTCCTCAAAACTGTTGCGGTATAAATAAATATATCTTGCCGTTTAACCCACTTTCCCTAAAAGAGAACACCCACGGCCCTCATCTGCAATAATAATAATAATAGTAAGAAGAAAAAAACACCGCAGCCGCACACACAGCAGCAAAACAAACAATTGTATAATGTATGTAATATACCCACGATCTTGTGGTAAAAGACACTTAACTATATAAAAATAATCATACAAAACTCTGATATAAGATCTTGCCTACACTTTCGGAGAAGTAAAAGAAAAATAAAATAAGGAACGGAAAAAAAGAAAAAGAGAGGAAGGAAAAGATGAAGATGATGATATGATAAGATTAAGAAGAAAATGAAAAGGAAGAAGAAGAGAATGAGGGAAAGAAAGATGAAGAAAGAATGCAACTAATTCTGATATTTGGACAGGAAGTTTAAATAGAGAACCCGTCTTTGAGATTTTCTCAATAATATTTAACTAAACCAAGTTTGACTTTAACTCTACTAGAAGTACTCTTATTTGTTTTAAATCAAACGACATTTATGGCATTACCTTCATTGCATTTACTGGATAGAAATATACAAGAAGGTATAGGTAATTAAAGACCAAACACGAAATTTCACACGCTAATCTTTTCAAGCTGAATTCAAAGAACATACACAAGTAAAACTACCATACATGGAACGACGGCTTAATATCTACTCCGAAGGACGAGATACTTTCATGATTCATTTGCTCATTTCAACATCCAGATCTTCTGTGTTTAAAATAAAAGAATTTTATTCACATGTTGTCATTTTACTATGCCTATAATTTTTCTTTCTTAAAATGTATATTTTTCTCTGCCCGACTTCACTATTTTGACAAAGTTTAACAACAAGTATGTCAAACATTGTATCTTCACGCTCGCCTTAAAGTAATATTGTTTAAAAAACAATATGTAGACCAATTTAATAGTATCTCATCTATATACCCTCATCCCCGTGAAAAGGGAAAATAAAACAATTTATACAAGCTGTTCGGTAGCAATACATCGCCGGTTAATCCCTTTCCTCCACCTGGCGCAAGTGCATTGCTCTCAATAATCAATAGCACTGGTATTTCAAAGACAGCACACTTGCTGTCAACACCTGTAACAAAAACATGCCAGGTGAAAGGGTGGATTCGATTGCGATGTCATTGAACCTACTAAGTGTGTTTCACTGTAAGATGAACCATACTTTTGATCAAAGTCATTGAGATAACCTAAGGAAGACTAATTGTCCATAATGCAACCCTAGGTAAATGCCCATAGTAGCGTGACCTTGGAGCATCTCCACTGACAAAATTAGAATATATGTGGCAAAAAAGGGTCATGTTTCCACCTACACGGACAGGGTATATCTCTAAAGTAGACTCTCCTCTCCTTTTGGCCTAGAAAATAACCCACATATCGTTTTTTTTTCCGAATATCATAAATTGACTACTTATTTTATACAGTTAAAATCCCTTAATATGGTTTAATTAATTACAAGGTCATTATTTTCCTCCAGTACAATAATTTGTTTCTTATTTGTCCTTATTACCATTATTTATTCAATAGTAAATTATTCCTCATTCACGATCAAAGTATTATAACATACCACCCATTTAGTTTTAACTATCCCTAAGGCATGGCGTCATAACCCTTCATGGTAAGTTAACGCGAGCCAAATATTCTGCGTTTTTTCCCATAATCTTAGGCAAGTTTCAACAGGGTTCTTGCAATATTGGCTATTATTTTATATCATCAGGATTTGCAATCTGACAATCCTTTTTCAATTATGTAGATTATCCAGCTTAACAATTATTGTAAATTGACGGTGTAATTCAGTTGCTAACCCTGATATAGGCCTAACAGCCTTTGACTTAAAATTGTTGTCAGAGAGCGAGTGTTTAAAAAGGCCAACTTAATTTACTCCCATGCATAAAACACAGTTCGAATCGGATCTATAGTTGATATTCATTTGGACTCGATCAAAAATTTCAAAACCAAACATTCATTAAAAGAACATTTTTTGTAACATTATAAGTCTCGCCTCCTAAGCATAACCAAGTACGCCTGATCGAGCTTGATCCCTTGTTACTAGATATTTATACATGAACGGGATACTGAGTCCCGGTACCAGTAGCATACTTCAATGACCTTTGAACCTCCTGATGAGACAGCCAAGTTGGAAATACCCACGCTGTTAACGTTAGTGAGCTCAATATGTTCAAATATATTTATATTATATGGTTTTATGACCTTGCCCCTTGGGGTTGAGACCCCTTGGGTTTGCTCATAACTGACAGGGACAATTCTGAGGCGTGAAGGATTGATTATAACCCTTTTATTCCAACCTCATGAATATTCATGAACATATCATGCTATTTCATTGGGCTGATTCCTATTACGCGACTTATTATTTCCCTAGGGAAATAAGATTAAACTGTTTCCCTACAACCTCGTCCCCAGAGTCCACAGTGAGTGTACTAAAACCAAATCTACATGGTTTATATCGGGAAATATGCACACTATTTTCCCTTGGCTACTGGCTAGGGCCTATCACCCCTCACCCTTCGGTTCGGGTGATTATCCCGTTACCAGTACCTCGGGAAAATAGTGTGCCCTATTTGCCTCTAACCATGTATTTATTGTATACTGGTTTTTGCTCTAGTTAATTTATACAAAGGCCACACCGAATAATTCCAGGTGATTCTAACAGTCCTGTTTTTTAATTTAATGGGTATGTTTTGGCATCATTCAGTTCCCTTTATTTTTTCCTTTATTTCGAATAACCCGGGGGTCCCTTGTTTTCATAAGAAAGAATGTTCACAATGTAATCATCCAATCAGAAATTCTCTATGGAGTGAGTGTTGAGTGGATAAACAAAGCAAAAGTTCTAGTTAACGCACGTATTTACCTTAAGCCAAGGGTAGCAGGGATTCAGGAGGAATACAAATGCCTGATAACACAGTCCCCTGTTGCGATTGTCGATCATGTTTGCATAATTGCAAACAAAATTGAGGTTTAGATTGGCAAACTCCAGACGAAGACTGGGATTTACCACAGTTTGATAAGGGGTTTACTACCTCAAGTTACTACTGGGTACGTTGACTACCCCAGTCAAAACCTTTGCACTTGTTGTGTTTTAGGGATTGGTTCTCAAAGTACAATGGCTTTGCATTTACTTACCTCGAAACTTAATTATTTATACAACATATCCGTGACTAACTGCGACTTGTACGAGGTTATAGGTATAATTCTGAGACAAGCGCTCGTTCGTTCGCGCGTGTAAAACCATCTGATAGTTTCATCATCAGGTCCGATCAGGCCTATAATTCCTCTAGGGTCTTGGGACTTTTGAGACCTCAAAGGCATCAATGAGGTGGCTATGGTTTGTGGTTCTAAAACCGAGCTGTAACGAATGCTTTACATGATACTGGTGAGATTGACCCCATGTTTTCCTATCAAGGTCACAACCTTTGGGCTTCCTAGACGACTGGTCGCCAATGTAAGGTCAAGGTAGAGGATGACCATTGCTAAGATCATCTGTCATTGATTCAGGATTTTCAATAAGGATAGCTGCTACCGCACTGCAGTGCATGGATTGGGTAGCAAGTGATTCCGTGGTGATAACCCTTAAACTTAAGTGCCTCCCCAAGGGTGTTGGTAGGGTTTCCGGCTACCAGGCTCATCACACACCCTTCTTGGCGAGCTTGATCGTCTGAAGATTCCTCCTAAGGTTTGCAGGGGCTAGGGCCAGACCGATATTGGAAGATATTCTACAGACAGTGCCCAATTGGCACCACCAACCAGTTTCATTGCATATTCAGAACTACATCAATCTTGTGTGAGTGTACACTGTGACTCCCATACTGGTGCAGCGTATTCAGCAGTTTTAGTATACCAAAGCAACAGTTATGTTGCTAAATCGGACTTTCTTCCCATAAAGCTTTCCATGTCGTTCAGGATTTACTCGTTGTGTTAAGTCCAAGGCGCGCTCCACATGTAAGGTGTCAAGGGATGCACCCCATCCAGTCCCTGCGAGACTTTCCCCGAGGAGGTTGACATGAGGACTAGTCATACACCGAAAAGTTTATGGAGAAGAAAAGAAAGCAGTCTGGGATTGATCCTTGAGGTTACCCACATATGATATTCTTATATCGGAATCTTTGTCTTGGTATCGGACGAAAATCTTGTTTTCTGTTTTCTAAGTAGTTCTTAAACCACTAAGACCTTCAGTGATTGAAAAATATTTGAAATTTGCAGGATAGCTTCAAAGTGAAGAAGAGTCTGTAAAATTCTCATACGTTACCTTTTCCCAGCTGTAGAATTGGAAGAAGGGAAGAAACGCAGTATTCCAAGATACATTCTATTCTCCTTCATTACGTGCTGTATAAGTTGTGTCCGTTCGGACAGTAATGAACTAATCTCGTTTTGATCCTTATTAGGTTGCTGCTGGTCTTACATTTGCAGTGTTGTTAGGAATACCTGTACTTGTTACGTCATTCGAAAATCTGATTTTTTAATGATTTTTTCGATTTGCTGATAGCAATCACTGATAGTGTCTTATTAAGCCTAGTCCAATTCCTCCTTCTGATCTCATGCAGTAAGTCCACCATCACGCATCACTGTCTTTCCTTCCCAGTAGATGTAGCTGTTGACCTCTTCACGACTTTCCCGTCTACAGTTATCTCTGACTTCATTGTGTTTTCCACTATATAACATCACTTTGGTTTTTCCCAACTGCATGCGGAGTCCGACCGGTTTTGCTGGGTGCTTGACATCATTTGCAATCTTTCCAATTCCTCGGGGACTTGGCAATCAGGATAATATCGGCGGCAAAGATCAGGTGAGAGATTTTCACCATCAATGTTGAGTCCCCTTCCTTCCCAGTTAATCCCCTTTATGATGGCATCTTGAAGGCCTGAGGTGAAGAGTTTGGGTAAATGTTGTCTCCTCCCTGCTCTTGCGCCCCCTCTACTTGATCTTGTCCTGTCTTGTGAAGCGTTAGGAAGGTGGCAGAGGCTCCACTGTAAAGTCACGTAAGAGATTGATGTAGGCTGGGTCACTCCTTGGTTTTCCGTGCTGTGACGAGTGGTTTTGAATTCACAGAGTCAAACGCCTTCTCATAAAGCTGAGCGGGATCTTGTACTCATTGGCTTTCTCTGGTAGCTGGCTAACAACATGTATGTGATCAGTGGTGAAATCCTGGTCGCAAAACCAGCTGGGCTCTTGGTGTGTGTTGTTCAAGTGTTCAGCATTCCTTTCAGCAGGACCTGTGAGAATACCACTTGTATAGTACTGTATAAGGCTTATTGGCCTGTAGTTTTTGATGTCAGATGTATCTCCTTGCTTATGGAGAATAACTAAGATCATGCTCCAGTTGCTGGGGATCTTCCCCTGAAGGCATCTTTAACAGCTTTGTAAGTACCTCAATAATGGGTTCACCTCCATCTTGAAGAACCCCTGCTTTAATACTGTTCCTCTCCAGGGCTTTAATTCGCTTTAGTTTCTTTACTGCTCTCTTACTTCCGAAGGCATGATGGAAGGGGTGGTGTTTCACTTTTTGGTGCCATGACTCGCAAAAGGTTTTTCTTGTGGTCGCCTGGTGTCGTAGAGGTTGGTGTAAACTTTCCCATCTTTTGACCAGCCTAATCGAGATCTTCAGTTAGAGTGCCATCTTCCTAGCTCCCTTCCGGGCTATTGATTGTGTTTCCTTCCTAACACTGTTTCCCGTCTTTGCTGATTTAAGTCCTTGTTATTTTCAAGAGCTTTTTCAGCTGTTTCTTCTTGCTCATTGTTAATGAGAATTTGCTCTTTCAATACGTCGGCCTGATTGTCGGCAAGTCTTCAGTGTATTCACATGTTGGATTCCATTCCACTCCTCTTCATCTGTCTTCTTTTCTTCCTCAGTTGTTTTGTTTCCATAGAAAGCTTTTCAGCTCTTGATGGCTTTATCTCTGCCAGCAGTTCTAACCGCAATCTCCAAATTGCGATGTGATGGCATCGCACTGTGTGTCGAGATCTTTGCACTTAAAGTCAACTCCCTTGCATCCATATGGTGATAATTTATATAGTGGACTATATCAATGGTCGATGTTGTCAAAGGCCTTTGAGAAGTCTAAAAATACACCAATTGTACATTCACCTCTTTCGACTGCATTACTTATTTTGGTCAACTATAGATCTATTTTTGCCTTGGAAGTGGAGTGATTTGGTCGGATGCGATTGTTTTTTGTTCAATATTTTATGTTTATCAATGAAATATCCATACATCTGTTATAGACCAAGCGTCAAAGAACATTTGAAAAGCATGGTAAAACGGAACTGGACGATAATTTTAGATTCTCAGCAAATCTTCATTTTTTTATAAATTTTGGTACTACTTTTGGCAATCTTAGTTTTCAGGAACTATGCCTGTAGAAATCGAAGGTTAAAGATCATACTCAACGGCCTTGCTATTTCACTGCTACCTTTTCACAAATAATTTTTCCAAAATTATCTTGACAAGGACTTTTGTTTTGATCGAATTTGTTTATTATTTTCATAATTTCATCTTAGCTGTTGGTGGTCAGAATTACTCTTACGATGGATTCCTAAGATAATCAAGAATAATTTTGTTAAGGAACAAATCAAAAGCCTTATCATCACCCAGCGGAATGACTTCTGGAGAGAATATAATCCTCCCACGGTGTCCAACAAGGGAATCTCCTTAAACGCAATGAGTCGGAACAAATTGATCTTAATTTGTAAATCTATTATTTATGATCTCCCTAGGGGCTTCCTGAGTTTTGCCGTACGGTCATCTATTGACTCTGCCTACTTTTACAAAATCTCAAAACATGGGGAAAAGGGACAAATACAAATGTATTTTGTGGGCAATAAAGAAACTCTACATCAAACACCATATTCTTAATATTGTTCCACATTTCTCACCCAAGGGAGATATGCATGGAGGCACAATTCCACATTATTGACCATTCTTAAACATCTCAATGGCAATCTTCCATGCTTGAATGCAGCGGTGAAAATATTATGCTTGATGTTCCGGGTTCTACAATCAATGGTAGTACCATCCCACCAAATATCCTTCCAACCAGTCAACGTCCTGACCTTGTTATTGTGACAAATGCTCAGAAACTCATTCATGCAGTTGAACTTAACATTCCATTCGAGATGAATTACCATCTGCCCAAAAACCGCAAGACTGAAAAGTACAGCTCCCTTATTTCAGACATTCAATTCTGGTGATTATATTGTGTTTTTGCAGCTGTATTGAAATTGGTCCCCGTTGGCTATTAAAGAAAACAATGACAGGGTGCGTTCAATTTTTAAGTTCATTGGGTCAAAACAACCAGAAACATGTCTACCACGATATTTCTAAAACAGCTCTCTGTGCAGTTATGTGATTTGGAATGCAAGACCAGAGCCAACTTGGGAGGAGTGTCCTTATCTTAAGATCTATGCCAGTCCTGTTCAACACTCTCCCAGAAGGCTTGTGTTCTTGTTATCTTTATAGTTTTTTTTTTTAACTACTTTCCTGCTGGTATCAGGTTTTAACCTCTCTTGTATTTTCATTGTATTGTGTAATATTTGTCTGTGTTAGAAATGTTTTCCTGTATGGAATGGGTCCTGCCCTTCGTATCCTGAATAATATGTACGGGGTCCTTTTTATAATCGCTAATAAGATTGAATGAATAATATATACTGTGTGTTGTATTTTGGATGCAAGTTTTTGGTCCAACATTAACAAAAAGGATGACAATGGACAAAGTACGGCCCTTTCATACTGATATCAAAATCGATATCTTTTCCGGGTAAATCGTAAGGGTCCCAAAGACATCGGAACACGCACCTTTAAGGATTTATCTGATGTAAAGGATACTAGTACAAAACTCTGTCCTTATCCAACCCACAATCGGAAAGATGTCCATACTTCTTACAACATCATTCCCTTTCATTCACTTTACTTCCGAGTTTTTTTTTATTTTTTCAGATTTTCATTCAATTTACTTTTGCACTGTTTTTTGGTAAACAAGATTACTCACCTTCATTGCATGCAGATTAGAATGACTCTGCTATGAGATGGCGTGGCATTATATGCAAAAATATATTTCAGGAAAATGGCGCTTGTGATTACTTTAAATATCCTCCGTTTAGAAAAAGGGTCATAAATATGGTCGCTTTTCTTTCTTAGACATTGATGTCTTGGTCTCCCAAGACTATAACACCCAAATTGTATTGTGGCCTAATACAATTTAAACAATTGCATTACCTCAATAGTAATAATGTACGTGGCATGTTTCCACTTGTTTTATTAAAATATTAGTTTTAGGTGAATGAAAAGTTACCTGGCTGCTAAGGAAGGCTATCCTGAATCATGATCCTTGAAAACAACATCTGATATACTTTGTATTGGTGGCCATAGGGTATTATATCATTCCTCGTTTTATTAATGTATTCTGGTCTTTAATCATAGTTTATTATTTCATCGGGCAGCCATTTTGAAAAAATTGTCCATCATTAGAGTTAACACCGGGTTGAAATTGCCAAAAAACCATTTCAAAGGGGTGGAAAAATGTCAGAATTGAATGATTTCGACACTCATTTACCTTGCAATGTTGATGTTGTTCCAAAATTATGGCATTTTAAATGCATGTTTTTCACAATCTTCGTCTTCGCTGCGGCCAGTTTGAAAAAATAATTAGAATTTGTTCAAGTTTTGAATTTAAAACCCATTCCAGAAAATACAAAACCATCCTTTTCTTTTTGATCTGATAAATTTCATAGTAATTTATGTCTTTCCAAATGGCCGTCGGCAGCCATTTAGAAAAAAGCGCTTTGTCCAAGAGTTATTGCCAGGGTTTCGAATCCTATGCAAATGTAACTGAATACAGAATATCAAAATCTCTGACGGAGCAAGTGTATCCGGGTCTGTAGGGCAGCTCCAGGACTAAATTGCACTTTTTTGAGTATGGGCGCTGTAGGGCACCTTTTACAGTGACATTCATGTCTTTTGCATTGTAAGGTAATATAGAACTGTTGGAATATGTTGTTATATTGTCATACAATTCTTTTCACTTATATACAGTCTTTGAAATTCAAGCAGGTATGTTGCAAGGTGACACTCTCACTCCTTCTCTGTTCGTACAAGTTTTTAAACAACTGTCTTCCGGAAACCATACTGAGAGGACTGGGCTCATGACCTATCAAATCCTGACGTGACGACGATTGGAAACAGGTCATTACACTAACCTTGTCTCTGCGTATGACCCGGCCTTTCCCCCCGATACGTGGAAATACAGCTCAGTACTTTCTCTTGGCTTTAGAAACACAGGTAAACCAGCTGGAATGATATCAGTGCCAAGAAACCCTCATACGTTGGGTCTCAACGTACCAGCTTCTAAACGTACCAGCTTGAACTAAGTCTCTAGAATGACACCAAACTACATGTCCCAAGACTTACACCATAATATATGGGTGCATGATTACCTCATCACAAGTCAGACATATCCATAACATGTCAGAAAGGGTCAAACCTGGAAATCCATCAATGAGCTAAAACAGTTCTGGAGATAGATCTCTCACGACAAATGAAAAAACATCTGTCAAGGACAAAATCGTCAAGCCATACTCCCAATGGTTTGGAAACATTGACCTTGATGAACCATTTGAAAGATATTGAGTGGGATGTACCTTAGAAATACGGAGATATCCCCAATTCGTCTTTAAAAGGCGACGAGACAAGCAATGAGTGCTACGGACAATTTGTAATCGCCGCAAAAATAGATTCTACTCGGGCAGCCCAATCACGGATAATCATAAATAAACCTGGCTGAATGTATTCTGATTCTCTTTTAGGGTGCAGGTGTGACAGGAGATATAGTCCTCCGGATCACGTCCGCCTACAAGGTGGCGAAAGTGGCATCGATTCAGTTGACTCTCACGAAACATTAGTTTCACTCTTTATTCCATTGTTGTATATGGAGCCCGGACTGTAGTTCCTGCGGACATATCTCTTTCACACGGATTAGAAGAAAATGCATCAGAGACTAGCTTATCTAATGGAGGTTCGCAGTGTTATCTGTGTCGTATGATGGTGATGATGGTCGACCGAGGTTTGGTCGAAATGTATATATTTCATTTTTCCTCTCAATTCACTCTAAAATTTTGCCTAAGGTTCAATATCATTTATAAAAGATTAACCAGTTTTGATGTGTACCCGACACTGTGAAAGTACATTATCACTAATCAACAAAAATAACAATGATAAAGGTATCCATTAGCCGCGACTAATGCGACCCGCACGATGAAAAAACACATGTGGAAATGCATTTAACTTATAATGAGGGATAAGTGTTACATTACATAGATCTGCCATTAGTGAATCAAACCACCAAATAGTGAAAAAACTAAGTATTGAGGGAGGAAATTTGTATACCGTCACCCGCAAATAACAACGGCGAAGGCGTCTCAAAATCTACACTCATACACTGATTGGTTTCCACCAGTACAGAATAAAACAAAGATCAATAATGTTTGTGCTTTGACGTTCAACTTGTATTTCATGGCCAATATCACACTGAAATATGGATATTCATAGGAAAGGCTTTTTCGATCTCAAGAGTCGGAATTTTGATAGAAAGTAAGAATCAGATTAAAAAGTACTGCCTTGTCTTTATACACGGATTTCAAGCCAACCACTTACAGGATATGTTCGCATATCCATGCCAGAAACAAAAAATGTAAAATATGAATTTTGATTGATTTTTTTTCGATTGTTTCGGATTAGCAAATCGCCGCTAATCTCTTAAATTTGTACAATAGTAAAAAACTAACCAAATGAATCGAACCCTTCATTGTGTCAAATGTTGAGCGGGTATGTTTCAAATGTTTTACGGGTATGTCATTCTTACTGCACTACAAGATCAAGTCAAGAAGTGAGGTTATTTGGTATAAAATCAATGGTGAAAAAACAATCCTTGATTTTAAAAATCTGACACGTTGGTTGTCTATCCCTCTAAACTAATTTATACCGTAATATATTGAAAGAAGAGCTAGGGAATGTTCTTAATCAGCCAAAGATCGTGTCATATCCAGTCTGCCATTTATCAAATACTCATGCGGCATGATGTTGACGTTCTATTTCATAATGTTTGACTTGAGAGATTACCGCCAGGAAAATGGTTAACAAATTTATAATGAATCGATAGAGCGGGAACATTTTGAATGTTTGAACGAATTATATAAACAAACACCCAAAAATCATGTTTATATCATTACACTGACAGACTTTCCCTTGTTGATTCTTTTCCAACGAGACAGAATAAGTTCAAGTGTATATTCACAGCACGTGTCAAAAATTCAAGGCTCGAAGATAAAGGTAAGTGAGTGGGAACAGAGAAAAACATCAGGATTATGGGTAGGGGTAGAAGGCAACGGGAACGACGTTGCTAAAGTCGATTTATCCTCGAACGCGACTATCTAGTTAGCTTTTAAGAGCATACCGTGGTATGTAAGCTGCTAGGGTTATGGAATGTCATGAGAATAATAAAAAAAAAAACCTGTTGGACAAAACGACAGTTGCAATATTACATTCACAGGTGCTTGTTATTGTCATCCATTGGAAAATGTGTGAACGGGTAGATACCACGCTGACTTTTATTTCACACGCAGTCTACTTTATTTGCATTCTGACCAAGACAATATGGTAACCAAATGATTGTGATAGATTATACTCCTTATGTATTACAGACGGTTTAGAAATATATAGGATGCTAGGTGGGGAAATCTTTGAAAAACGTGGTCAAAGGTTTATACATGGAGTAGTAAATTTCAATAAATTTAAAAAAGTTTGCCAATTTGTTTATTTCAACATAGGATTAAATTAATGTATGGTTCGGCATACTCTGTCATGTGGTTTTACGAAATTATAAGAAAAATAGGTAGAGATCACAACAACCATTGTAGTCATTACTATAAAATGTAAGGGCTCAAAAAATATATATTATGAATAACGAAAGAAGATATCAAAACTTGTTGCTCTAGTCACAAGAATTTAAGAAAGGTATGTTGGATATATACGATATTCTGATAATGTTTTATTAGGGTATCATTAACAAGAGCAATTAGAAACAGTGGCAGTGGTAATTACCCTTTCACAGGCCCGTACGCAGAAGGGGGGGGGGGGGGGTTGGTGCGGTTCGCACCCCCCAAATTCCACAAAAGGGGAAAAAGGAAAAAGGTCCCACCCGTTTTGCCACGTTTTGATTAAAAAGGTCACCCAATTAGAGAAAATTATGACGGAAAATGTCCCACTTTGGGTGATGAACCTATTCAAAAGTCCAAAAAAAGGACCATTTTAGGGGGGTTAAGTCCATTTTTCCCCAACAAAGGTCCACTTTTTCGAAGACCCGCAACCCCCGTAAAAAATTCCTGCGTACGGCTATGCCCTTTACCTAATAGTCCATAAGCTGCCATCATTGGTTTTTCCGTTCGTTGCACCCCAATCAGTGATGAATTTTCCCATATATCACCTTGAAGGGGATGTCCCCTGACTGGATTAGGTATGTTTCCAACCCGAAAAGTTGCACGTTTAGCGTGTACTGCCCATTTCAAAATGGCCGCCATTGTTTTATGTAAAACCGCCATTTATAATTTAAATTACAGATAGAAAATGTTGTCACACTACACGATACAAGGTTTTAACCGCTTGAGGGGGGCTTAACCATTAGGCGTCCGAATGGCCGCTAGATGGTTAAGCTAGTTGATGGCCGCCGAATGGAAGGCGAACATTTGCTGAAATGAACTTAAAATGGCATATTGTTGAAAAAACAAACTGAGTGATTGAGTTGGGCGCCCAACAAGAATTTATGGCATTATATTGCAGCACAAGCTTGTTTGTAAAGATGGCGGTGATATTCACTCTGGTTTACGTTAAAACCAGGAAGAAAAGCGCCCTACTAATTTTTCGACGTAAAAACAACACTTTCTAATAATGACGCCCCCTAAATCAGTTTTAAGATGTAACAAAATATTAAAGGGGGTGGTATTGACTTGTCCAAGAGAGTGCGGTCACTATTGGCTACTATGGGCCATAAAACTATTTAAACTGACTCTATAATAGTTCAAGGAAGACAACAATTCATATCAACCTGAACAATTAAACATCCTAATAAAAGCGGGGTGTGGTCTGTATTAAGGCCTACACTAGTGACGTCATGGGTTTTTTCCCAGTAAAAAATAAAAAATAGCTTATGAAGAAGTGAAAAAATTGTCTATATTGTAGGAGGAAAATTTAAATATGTGGTCTAAGTTGCTTTCGCGAACATCAAGTGCTTATCCTTGTTTCTGACTGTACCACCGGCTCTTTCTCCCTTTCTACTGCCTAGATCAGCTTTCTTCCCAGCGTCAAAATATGTGAGTGGTCTGCAATTATCCAGAAGTACGAGAGAAAATTGCAGGGAAAATGTTATCATAGGTTTTAGTTATGGTCTTATTATGTCGGAAAAAGATGTGCAGGGGGTGTTTTCTTCTTTGATTTATGTCCCGGAGGGGTATAACCGCCGCCCTCACGAGTTATGATCATGTCCGCAATACACCAATGATCATTAAATCTTTTGTGATGCTCTTAAAAAATTACTCGCATTATTACCCCATTGGCTAATTTTAGTCATTTAACAAAAACATGCCCTACCTGCGGCCATCTTGGACACTTATACATGTATGTTTAAGCCCACTTAAGGAGGGTTAAGGAACTTATTTCGTTAGTCCTGGATAAAAATTCTATCTATAATGAAAATACATAGCAGTTTTCATAAAACAATGGTGGCATTTTGAAATAGGCAGTGCGAGCTAATGTGCAACATTTCGGGGCGGAAACACATACCTAATCCTAGTCAGGGGACACCCCCATTTAACGTGATATTATTGGAAAAATTAATCACCGGTGGGGCAAACAAACTCGAATTTTAAGGCCCGTACAGAAAATGGCTTAGGAATATCAGTAACGAATGTTAAATGGTAATATGTAACCAATACAAGTAAGTTTATGTGCACTTGTGGTAATAAGGGAAATTTGCTGACCCCTTGTATAAACCAAAAAACATTGCATTATTGAGAGATTACCCGCCATCTACCATATTTCTTCTATAACTCCAAACCTTGAGATAACTTAATTCTGACAAACTAACATTTTGAATAATCCTCTACATTAAGAACCATTTTGGTCTCAACGTTGCTCTATAAATTTAAAAAACCGAGTGGAAAGAGTGAAAAAAGAGGGAAAGAGTGGAAGAGGGGACAACACCTTTTTGAGTTGCAAAAATTTCACTAATAAATGGCATGTGAAAGTGAATTGTTCCACTCTAAAAAGAGTAGAATAGTGTCATCAAAAAGTCCAAATTTCCTCCTTTCAGAGTGTGTTTCACTCCAAAATTGGTTGTCCTTCAATTTAACTCCTGAAGAGTGGCAAACTCACTTTGTACATTTAGAGAGTATTTAGTAGATGATGTTTGAATTTTTTACCCAATTTCTCATCGTGTCCAACCTTCTGGTTCACCAATATTAATCCAGCCAGCGATGGCGACAAGTCGGCGCTTCACTGAATTCCGCAGGGTCCGTGTTTGTGCATGTTGCTCCCGGCAATGGACAGGCCAAGAGATGATGTTCCATGTTGTGGTGCTGTTCCACAACCACAGGTAGTATCCTGATCTGCTTACAGGAAGCCCCGGCCTCTGCAAGGAAACCTTTAGACGGCCAGTGCTGGTTCTCAATCTGTTGCGGCATCGCCATTCAGCCCATGAGGAGTTAAGTTCAGTTCCAGGTGGTAGATGCTCGCCAGGTTCAATACCGATAGATGTTACTTGTTGATGGCAAGTCTTTCTTTCCACAAGGCGACTCTTTGACCGCCTTAGAGGACTGTTTCAAGAGGTTGGACTTTCTTAAGAAACTCTCTCCCTTGGAGTTAAGGCGGTGGCAGCAGGTATATTGCCGACATAGGGGTCACTAGCTACGCTTACTTGGCATGCTCGCTACGCTTCGACGGATGTCCGGTGGAGCATTCCTTTTTGCCCCAGGATTATAGTTCGTTGGTGTTGGACGGAGGTATCCTGTAATAAGCCGGCCGGAGGCATTTATTTAAACGCTGAATTAAGCTTCTTGGCATGGGTTGATCTTTCCCCAGACAGGGCAGGCCTACTCCGCATATGAGTAGCACAGGGCAAGTGCCGTCGATCTAGGGTATGTGGGTGAGCACCCATCTTGTGCCAGTAAGTTGGTTAAGATGTTATTGCGTGAACATACTTACTCTTCGTCTTTTCATGGGGGTCTTATAGGAGAGAGAGTGCGCGGTTCAAGGTAACTCCTAGGTAGACAGGGTGACACAGGGCTCCAGGGGGGTTCCAGACCAGGAACTTTAAGCTGAGTGGCTTCACGGTTGCGTACGGTAGATGGAAAGCACACACCGGTGTCTTAGAGGATTTGCACGTAAGTGGTTTCCTCATAATAAGGAGTGAGTCATCCAAAGCTTTGGAGAGTCTCTCTTCAACAACTGTGAAGTCGGCATCTTGTGCTGCTAATTCCAAGATCGTCTACATTAAAAAAATAAAACGACAGGTCTCATCACTCCTAGGTTGCGTCGTTGGTATATAGATGTGAAACAGTGTGAGAGGTGCAAGCACATTCCTTGTGGTAGACCATTCTGAGCCTACGCCATCGGCTTTTTTCGATCTAGCTGAACAAAGAACATCCTGCTTTCCAGCAATCACCGGATAGACTCAGTCAGCGAATGTCCTTGGTAATTTCATGATTCTTGGAGTAGGGCATCGTGATAAACAAGGGTGTCGTCGGCTGCTGATAGGTCGACGAAACGAACACAGATCCGGTTACCGCATACCCTTTCTGAAACCATCCTCAATGCAGGCCCGTCCGCAGGGGGGGGGGGGGGGTGCGGGGGGGCGGTCGCACCATCCCACCAATTCCACAAAAGGGGAAAAAGGTCCACTTTTTGCCGATTTGTTTTGATTAAAAGTCCAAAATTTTAGAGAAAAATATGACAAAAAAGTCAACTTTTTGGTGATGAGATGTTCTAAAACGTCCCAAAATGGACCATTTTAGGTGGTTTCGGTCTGTCATTTCTTTTTCAAAAAAAACAGTCCACTTTTTCGAAAGATCCGCACCCCCCGTAAAAAAAAAATGCGTACGGGCCTGCTCAATGTGTTGAGTTAGGTTGAGTACTGGCTTGTTGTTGATTTGCATGGCCGGAAACCTGCTTGTTTTTCTGGTATGAGGTGTTCGTCTATCACAGTGCGAGAACGATTGAGCAGAGACGTTCAAAGAGTTGTAGGTATGGTGAGGAGTGATTATAGGTATGTAGCTCTTGGGATTGGATGGGACTTTCCCAGGCTTTAGGACGGCATAAATGTGCTTTCCTCCCAGTATTGGGAACCGTGGGAAATAAGGCAGCATTGTAGAGCACAAGAAGCAATTCCTTTGTACTGGGCCAATATTTTTTAGCGGCTCAGTAGAGATGTGGTCAAGGCCTACTGCTTTTCATGGTGAAGTTTTTAGAATACCGGATTCCAATTCGTCAATGTTGAAGGGGGCGAGTGAATGAAACCAGGGGGTCACCCACTATACTCTTATGGTCTAGTGCGATTCTTCTTGGGCTTCTTGCTGCCACTTGCCATTTTTTTAAAAGCAGTTGATGGGCAAACTTGGTTGGGTGTGTGACATTTGGCTGTGTGTGGGGTTCTGTTGGATCCCTCGGGCTTTCGGATGGTATAGGACATGCTTCTTGCTGTTATGGGTCCATATCGGTGGAGTCAATTAAAGTATTGCGAGGTTTTGATCTTTCCTGGGAGATTCCTCTCCGAAACCTTCTCACCCTTTAGCAGTTGTTTCAGCCCAAAAAGGTCAGCTTCAAAACATGGTGATATACTCTTGTATTCTCTAGCACATTCCTTGGAACAAGGCCTGGTATATATCGTCCTACAGCCTCTGGGTAGGCATCTCCGCGCCAGTCTTGTTCACTAGTGGGCAAATTGTCATTAGTTATGGGGGGTTTTGGAAGCAATCCTATCACGTTTCTGATCCAGGGTAATCAGTGAATCCTGCCAGTCTGCTTTTTTCCTGTAGTTAACGCGGCGCTTAAAAGGCATTTGTGTGGTCTTACTGCAGCCGTTGACTTGTTACCGATTGGTCGATGTGAGTTTGTGGAAACAGGTCAGAACAATCTTGCTCACAGGTTAGAAGATGTTTTTGCTACAATAGCTAGATCAGGGTAACCTCCTTCAGCGGGCACATGAAATGATGGCAGCAGATTAGAGTCGTGAAGGAGACCGTAGCCTATACTAACCTTTAAGTCTTTCCTACATAATTTATACTTTTAAAAAAATATGTTGTTCTTGAAAATTTGTCTGTTAATCAGAAAAAAAATCACTTATTTTTATTTTTATAATTGAAGGGTTGTACATAGGGTATGTATACCCTTGATCTATACACACTGGATAGGCTGTCGCGGCTCGAACGTGAGGAGGAAAAGGAAACCGGAGTAAGTTGCCACTGCGGCCCTTTTGCTCTACCCAAAGACCCGAACGTACACGTACAAAGGGAATAGGGAAACTACGGAAAGGGACAGAATTAGGGCGATTAATTGCGCGTATGTCAAGGGTTGTCAATTATTGGTTTGATTTCGAGTATGGGCGGGTTATGTTCGAACAAAATATGATCAAAAATGTTTTTAAAAGTCTTTAAAATGACCATATTTGCAAGTTTCTGGTCACAGACAGAATTTAATCATGCAGTAACCATGGTAACTGCAAGTATTGCTTTGACTACTAGTATTCACAGATATATTAGATATTATTATACTCCTTCAAGATTTTTCCACTTTACCATTCTCCCTTCTGAGACCCGCAAGGACTTGGTACGATCACAAAGTGATGGGGGGGGGGGTTTACCACTTTGGGTTGGGGGAGAAGTAGCAACAGACTAGTATGGCACGGGAATACCATAGCCACTTTATTTTGATACCAAATGATAAGCTTCATCCTACTCTTTTCATTGATACAAAATGATGAGTACCAATATGCCCAGCATTTTTTAACGTGACGCATATCCACCAAAACGTGAAAAAAGTTAGGAGTATCTAAATTCAATGCGGTTTGGGCTTTACATGATCGGAACTGACTATTTTTTACATGGGCTGAAAGCTTTAGTGTTAGGATGTTTTTGAGGTATGTAAAATTGAAAAATATCAAGTTTCCACCATGATCAGTATTTCACTCTTTCCTTAACTTTGACATCATATTGGGAAATTGTGGTAAACGTATTTTGATACAATGGAAAGAGGAAAACGCTTATCTTGTGGTACCAATTATAGAAATCGGATGTGTAAAAAGGAAAAATCATAGGGGTGGTACCCCCCCCCCCCCGCCCCAGAGAAATTGTTACAAAAAAAATGGCTCGGGTAGACCGAGGAGTTAAGCATTCCTTTTCTTCTGGAAATGACCTCGTACCTCTTTTTACAGGCTTTAAGAGATTGGGGGCATGCTCCCTTCTATTTAAAAAAAAAAATATTACTTAAGATATTTTGGAATAAAATTCATGGGCGGTTTCTTGAATTGGGCGGGGTACCAATTCTCGTTCCAAAAAAAGCGACAATAGCTGAACTGTGGGGAAACCCTGGGGGGTATTAAATTAACAATTTTAATGAAGTTTAGGGGTATCAATTCAGTTGGGATTTTGAAAAGTGTAACTAAACATAAAGCAAAATATAACCCCTAGTGTGTTAATTTTCTTGCCATATCATAGAAAGGAGTGTTTGTATTTGTATATTGGTATTTTTAAAGGTTTGTAGTCACGTTGAGAACAGGTCCCGCAAGGGGTAGATTTTAGCAAATTGGTCCCCTGATTAAAAAACCGAAAACTGGTAGAATTTCACCAAAAACGGTCCTGTTAGACTCAGTTTAGGGGTTTACTTCAACTGAAAAGGGTATTTTAGCCTTTAGGGTTCAATTTCATACTCTTGGAATGACATGGAACCACAAACCCACTCCCCCCCGGCCCCGGATTAAAATCTCGGCTTTGAAGAAAAGATAATGCACTGCCAGTCTATGGGGTCAGTATAGCGCACAAAATCATTGTTTGGAAATTAAAATGGGAAGGAACTGAAATCTTGAGTTCTTGACCTGGGATTATAAGCTCGTCTATTGACACTGTTTTGTGATAAATGTAAAAATCACAAGCAATCCTTAGCCTAATTGTGGAATCCATTCTACATGTATCCAGCGAAAAGACTCATG
Organism: Ophioderma brevispina; assembly: GCA_023653785.1. NCBI lineage: Eukaryota > Metazoa > Echinodermata > Ophiuroidea > Amphilepidida > Ophiodermatidae > Ophioderma > Ophioderma brevispina. The sequence goes on along the minus strand of JAMKCH010070288.1, from coordinate 28,893 downwards.
AATCAAATTAATAAGTTTATAGTGAACTACAGGTATAGCGCTCCATACTAGTTTCCCATGGAGTCATAGATTTCGAGCACAGCATATAGTGTAGTACAGTGGCAATTGCAAACCGTGCATACAGTATTATGTACAGTGTACCGGTACGACGTGTACCACCAGTATCATCACTAATCGGTCGCAAAATTGCCTAAATACATTTGTAACTCTAAATCACACCGTTATTTTTCAGGCAAAACGGGCCACTACTCCATGCAAATGAAACGCGTTATATTTTTAAGATATTGACCAGGAAAGTACTTTATAAGGCATAGTGTATACTCATCCATAGAAAACAAGTGCAACCGAGTGATGGTTTGGGAGAGCAAAAGGGGACGCTGTGCAACTTCGGTATATTCACCGGCTCCTATTCAATCGCGTGGAGACAGCCTATCAGTGTGTTAGAGATCAGTGATGTATACCTCTTTTATCGGTTTAGAAATCAACATGGGAGTGTTGAATGAGTTTGGTATCATTTTTACCAAAACTCTTGGGTACATCAAACCAATACCAAATAAAAGGGAAAAAATGAAACCGATCGTACGATTCAAAATGGCGGTCCAAAAACCGATTTTTAAGACGCACACCAAATTCTCCGCCGAAGAAAATCAATTTATCAATAGACTTTTCCCATAACCGTTGAATAGCGCCACCATAATCGCTTAGTTAGGCTAATTAGCATAAAAAACGCCATGGCACAAGTTGATTTCTTTTTTCCCAAAAATATGCCCAACTGATATTTAGGGCAAGTCATAAAATTTTGGGGAAAACACAATTTAGCGTTAAAACATGGCGCTCGAAAAACGAAATCCTAGGTCCAAACATGAACGGACCTTAAGTGATTAAAAAAGGTTCAGAGTAGATGTGGGTGTATATGACCAAACCACAAAGACTGAGCATCAGAGGATATCGGGTTGTGAAGAAATAGACCAGTAAAAGCAAGGTTTTAAAAATGTGGGCCTGGTATCTTTAAATAGATCGGCCTGACTGTGAGCACAATGGGCACTTGTATCTGTTAGAGTTTTATTACTATGGGCCGTAACGATTCGAAGGAATGGATTCGCAGGCAACAAAGAGCGAGTAGGATGTTAACTGGTTATAAATATTTGTAACGGGGGACGAAATAAATCAATTGGCAGTGTGTGTTTTACACGAGACTATACGATTCCGAAAATTCTGATGCTCAGTCTTTCTTGTGTGGTGCAATACACCAATATCTACTACAAACCTTCTAATTTTCCTCTTCCGGAGTCGATCTTTAAATATAAGACGAATGCAAAAATTGGAAGATACAAAAATCGCTAGTACTGTACGCCATCAACTCAGAGGGGTGCAAAAAGAATGTTCAAATAGCAGACTGGAACGACAGAAATATATGATAGCTCCTGTCCGGATTTCCTTGCCGGGCTACCTTGCCAAGTTATTTTGCCTTCGCTTACTCTCCAAACATTATGAATGTTTCTTGCATTCGTCTGTGATTGCATGGACTTTTTAAGGTCAACGGTAATGGTTATGCTTTCCAATTGAAATTGCTGGGGGCACATGCATTTCTTAAAGAAAACTGGCAATATATTGAAATCAATCGAGATCGGAGATCCTAAAATAAAAAGGGACTCAAAATAGAACGTGGTGGTTAAATGCTCTGTAACAACAGCGTGCGTGAGTCAGACTATCAGAGCGAATGTGCTGGATCACTACTTAACCTGGATCAAGGAAGCACGATCATGAGGCATTCAGGACCCCACTTAAAATCAAAAGTTAGTTTACGCTGGGATGCACCGAATAATTTGTATTCTATTGATATCAGTACCAGCATTTGCGACTCGCTTCGACAAAAAACAGGGAAACATCAAAATTTTTTTTAGATTCTAAAATTTGGGCACAAATAAAAGAACAAGAATACGCTTTAAAATGGTGCCCAAACCGACTTCATAGCACAGGGAATTGTCAAGGATGGTGAATGATTTGTGAAAGCCACAGGAGGATTTTGATGATTATGATGTTTCAAGACTTAAACCATATAACGTTCTTCTTTCGCGTTACGGGTGCGTGGAAGACTAATACGCTAGTCTTACCAAGCCTTTTTTTTTGTAATACGCTTTACCAAGGAATTCGTTATAAAGTGCCCGGTGCTTATGATTTTGATACCAGTGGATAACTATGGTCCTCATCTTTCCATTGATACCAAAATAAGTACCCTTTAGAGTTCATTATAGAGTACTCGATGCTTAAAATTTTGATACCAGTGGATAACTCTGGTCCTCCTATTTGCATTGAAACCAAAATAAGTACCAACTAGTATGGCTTCACAATGATGCCATAAATTCCGCGAATCAGCAAAATTGTCATTTTCTACAGAAAATAGGCTAAAATTCTGTCATTGACTAATTTTACATAGACAAGAGTTTTAGAGCCACTGTGCAGAATATTATCAAAAATTTACCATAAAGCATTCTTAAATGGCAACTACCCCCTACCCATTCAACTTTTGACTGCATACTCTATCCCCTGTGAAGGGACCGCCTTAAAATTTTTTTCGCTTATATGACAGGAAAGTATAAGAAAATGATTACCTGGGAGCTTTTTACGAAAGCTTTTGGCATTTTAGTGAACCTGAGGAAAGTTCACTGGCGGGAGGTGGAAACCACCCCATCCCCTTGGTAAGATGAGGTTTAAAAGACCTGAATTTTTATTAAATAATCATGTTTTAATGGGTTCTTTCATGTTTTTGAACAAAACAAAGAAAACACAAAGGAACAAACAGACAAACATGAAATAAAAAAAAACAAAAACAACAAATCAGAAAAAATAATTTGAGAAAAAGATATTTTTTCAGAACGTCATCTTTTATGGCAAATAACTCAAAACATATGTATGACGACTTTGTTCCCTATTTTGTAGGAGCACATCACATTTTGTACCTTGGAAGACCCCTATATCTCCCTTTTTCTTGCACATTACTGGATGGAAAATTTAAAACCTGACTAATAATGATTAACGCAGACGGCTGCTTAAATCTAGTTGAAACACCTGACTCATTCGCCGTTATTTTAACCCATACCTGCAGAGGTACATCTCCGAATCAGTGACCATGACGGATCAATGTCATTTAACTGTCATAACCCATACCGTTATATATCTTTGACTTAATGCTTGTTAAGTCTTTTAACACATACGGGTATATCAAGCCACCCGCCCATTACTGACTCAGTGGTGTCACAGAGACAAATCCATTGGAAGATTCGAATCCTAAGGTTATATATACACTTGAAATGAATTTGTTCATGTAGACAAGCTCTGATCTTATGATATTTCGAGGATTCTTAAAACCTCAGACGATCCACTAAAGCTACATCAAATCTTTTGAACCTTAACCTTGAAGTTTCTCTACATTGTTCTGCTTCTGCTGTTACTTGACCAGGATCAGCGAACCGCCTGGCAAAACGTATCTGCTCCTCAAAGCCAGCTTGAAGATTTTTTTTGGTAGCCAGAGCAGAACTGTGATAAACACTTACCAGTCAGCTAATAAGATGTCTTCAAAGAAGATGGATGCTTTCTTCCACAATTCTATACGAGGACTCACTCTTTAACACTTGTTAAACCTGGTTCCATTTCTCCTTCGACAATGCCGATTAAGCATTTTCCCCCAGGTTTGGGATTGAACGTAACTTGGTCCTAAACCATAAGCTAAACTGTGACACTAAGAATATACATGTATCTCACCCATCTTAGATATGTACAAATCATAAAAGATAATTCTTTTAGAGTATTGTCTTTTCGTTATATAGGTATCTAATTTTGCATGTATAGTAGTATTTTACCAGCCAGGGAAAACAAACTTTAAAGAATATCTCTGATAGTTAGTTTATAAATTTGAAAAATTCCAACCCGGAGACAATTTCGATATTTTAAAACTCATGCAGATAAAATAAAGCAGATATATGACAGGAAGACTTCTGACTTACATTACACACTTCAGACAATCCTTTGACTGTCGCTTGGAGGCCACTTTGAGGGTGAAGAGGTCTGGAGGACACCTTCAAGGAAAAATTGTGCGTCAGTGAATAAGCATTACTTTGAAAAAAATCGACATCTTTTAAGGGGTAGTTGCCTTTTCTCCAGAACCTTTCTATTGACGTTGCCGTCATTTTTGAAAGCCCTGGCTCAATTACCTTGAAATTTAAGGGTCGTATGACTAAAAATAATTACTACTTCCACATAACACATATATCATCCGATATTCATTTAGATTGTACTTAAAATGATGTAAGATGACCAATCATCTAGTCAGGTGACCAATGATTAAGCATCAGTTGATGGATCATTGAAGCTGTTGAGTTGTCAGTTAAGAGGGCGGCCACGAGCGATCGTCATTACCGAGTGGTAATGAGTAAACATTTTCAACCTGTTGTATCCCTAAAACAATTTGAGGGTTTTATATTAACCTGGCTGACCCTTGGAGAAAGAATTGTCTGTACGCCCAATCTAACGTCTGGATTGGATCTAGTGCAGAAGACAAATTATGTTTTTCTCAGTAAATAAACAAATTACAACACAGTGGTATGTGGAGTACTTCAAACATTTAAACATTTCCTCACATTTGCTGGTATTTAAGAAAATCCGATAAGCTTTTTCACTCAACCCCCAAAGCAACAAATTAACAAACAAACAAACCAAAAAAAAAAAAAAGAAAAGACAAACAGAACTAAACAACAAAAACAAAGCAAAGCAAAACAAGATAAGCAAACAAACAAACGAACAAAAATATTGCCAGGCAGCTAAAATAAAGCAGATATGTGACAGGAAGACCTTTGACTTACATAAGACACTTCAGACAATCCTCTGACTGTCGCTTGGAGGCCACTTTGAGGGTGAAGGGGTCTGGCCTTTTGTGGACTTTTGTAGCTTTTTAAGATCATGACTCGCTATTTCAGGCATGTTATAGAGTATGAAGCCATATCATAAGTAAGACGGCGAAGTAATTGTGGAGCTTGCCCGTTACCCGACACCAATTTAATAACATAAACTGTTTAGTTTATCTGAGGTAACTCGTTCTTGTGGTACAATGTGAATAAAGGAGGGCGCATTTGGTCCAGTGGATAAAGCGCCCGACCCACATGCCATTTGAAGGGTGTTGCGTCCTTGAGTAAGGCGCTTTACCTCAATTAATCCTCTCGACCCAGGTGTATAAATGGTTACCATGTGTAGGATGGTATATTTGCATTTTTTTTGCTAAGAATGCTTTTTTGATATCATTGGATAGGTAGACATCCAGGTATCAGAAAAGATTGTCGCATATTTTTGAAGAGCCTTTGGCCGCCATCTTGGATGTCAAAATGGTCGCCATTCCAAAGCACTTTACCACTATATCTTGGTTCTGAATATACAATTAATCTAATTATTCCAAGCTGTGGGCTTGTAACACACCCTAACCCCATTGATTCGGGGGGGGGGGGGGGTCATTGTACATACCAACCGTTGCCCATACCTCGTCCCCTTTGGAGATTGGACTATTAATAGGAAATCGTATCACCTGGATGCGATTTTAGGGTCATTGGAAAGAGTAGACCTCCATGTATCAGAAAAGTACTGGTCGCATTGTTTTTCCTGAAAAGCGTTTGGCAGCCATCGTGGATTTCAAACTGGTCGTCATTGTCCAAAGGATTTTTGCCCAATTGTTTGGTTCTGAGCAACACTGGAAGTCAAACTTTGGGGGAACGGGTTGGCGTAGCGTGTCTTCCCTCGCTTTCACCCAATTCAAGTGAGTCCCGGGTTCGATCCCGGTAGGGGCTTGATGTGAAATTTGGTTTCTCGATCCATACTCGTTCCGCAGGTTTTCTCCGAGGCACAGCGCCTTGAGCACGTTCACGTGGATTATGTATAAAATACCCATGATTATTAATTAACTTGGTGGCCAAACCTATGTTTCAATTAACCTGGGAGTTAAAAATTAAAAATAGTCTAACCAAGCTGTGCTTTGAAACACTCCCACCATGGTGGTTGTGTGCGGGTGTGTGTGGGGGGGGGGGGGGGGGCATTGTTGTTACGCCGCTTCCTCCGTCCCAGATCCCCCTTTAAGATTTTCTACATGTAATTTTGGGTCTGATTTGGTGTGTGCTAGAAAAATACATGTGGTATAGAATTTGGTCCCCTCTATCCACCAAAAAACGGAACTATACCAAACATATGACGGTCATAAGTGTGTCGTAAGATTATACTAGAGCTAAAAGGCTCTTGGCAAATGTTAATAACAAACAATAGAGGTTTAACCAACCATAAGTCACATTCTATTAGGAGGACATGTGGACCTCAACGTGGGGCACCGAACAAAGTACTTACCGAGAGATGTGCTGCGCGCACCTGCAGGGCTTATGCTGTAAAAATTCGCACTCTTAAACTAGTATGATAAAATACTGTAAATGCTGTAGCTGTATGGGAATATTTTCTTACCTCTAAAAGTCAGTCAGACCAGGTGCTAACTGTGTTTGTAACCATTGATGTCACACATCTAATCCTCTTGATAAAAAAACAAACAAAACAAACACAGAAACAATCCATTAAAAGGTCGCACAAACTCCCATTGTGAAAAGTTGATGCAAAACACTGTTAACAGGAGATGGTCTTAATTTTGTGCTTTAAGAAAAAAGTTCATCTTAAATGGATGCCATTTTTAAGCCATTTGTTCATAATGTAGGATGTGAATGCCTTACAAAATCCCTTAAACAAAACATCTACTACTACCGCCTCAGGTGCAACAGGGTCTGCAGTCAGGATATGCAAAAGTTGTGTTGTGCTTCTTGCTCCAGTCTAGTATACAAGGCCTAAGGATCTGGTATTGTTGAATGAAGAACATTGTCTTAGCCCAAATATCTGCTGTAGATATGTTGAGAACTGAGTCCTTTTGTATATAGGTAGCAACTTACCAGTGCTTTGGTTTTGCAAAAGTTTCTGGAATTTCTTCCGTCTGGGTGTAGCAGGATCTCCAGCGGATATTTTTGTGCTGATAAGTAAATGACAGAATACTTCCACAGCTTGAAATTACTTGTACTGATGGTGTTTCATTCTTCCACAGCTCGGTAAGAGCTGAAACGATGGGAGTTGGGGCTTTCATCATAACTTTAAGAGCACCCTTCTTGCCAACACCACTAATTTTACCTGTGATGTCTATCCAAGTTATTGCATAGAAGTCAGGCAATGCTGAAGTCATCTCTTGATGCAATCATGGGTTGAAGCTTCACACTTCTGCGGTTGGACTTGTACCTATGACTATCCCTGTGTTTGTACCAAGCTCGGGAAGTCTGATATTCCATGGAGTTTGTTATGACATATCTCTGCGTGTAGCAGTAGCTAGCAGTTTCTACTGGTTTCGTGTATAGCTTGATTAGGGCATCCTTTTGTTTTCCTTCTAGCTAGGGATTTTGCTTTGTCTGTAACTGGAGTGGATTCTTTCAACATAGTCTTCATAGTGTGAAGTTGAGTATCTCATATCATCCTTGATTGAGATCTTCTTGTTAGAGTTATCCTGTCTTGTCATCAAAGATTTCTCTTCCACTAGTGTACTTGTCCAACTCGGCATAAATATGCTTTTAGCCATTGCCTTGTTTAAGGTTTTGCCAGTCTTAAACTTACCGGCATATATATAACAACAAGAATCATCTTACATTTGTCATATAGAGGAACTTGTTGGTTGGCTGCATCATCATCTAGTACTGGCTCCTCCAACTCTTGAACACGGATAAGTTAACCTTTGCTGGCGCAATGCAATATTTTACTATTTGGCTTCATGGTTCAGGAGCTAGTACTAGTAGATGCAGCCAACCAGGCAGTTTCTCCATATACATGTATGAACTGCAAGAGGTTTCTTTTATAATGAATGGCGGTAGTATAAGAAATAATACATGCCTGCAAGTTTAAGACGTGCAAGAAGTCAAAAGATGGCCTTACTCTGTACCTGGCTGTCAAACTAATGAAGCTAGGCAAGAAACCAGTAGTCACTGGTACATACTGCATGCTGAGATGTCCAAAAACATCCATGGAATACCAAGCTACCACAGTTGCAAGCACACATGAGACCTACACATTGATGATGACCTATGCGCTAGAAAGAGTTGAAAAGATCCCAGTAACAAAGTCGACTTCTTCAGGACACTGACTGGTCCTGCTTCATCCAGATGAAGGAAATTTAATATTATATGAAGAGCATAATCAACCTCTACGAGGGCATTAAAATGACCATGTTTTAAAATATGGTAAGGGCTTCACAAATTAATATTGCATCTTCTTGGCAATACGTGTTGGTTATGGACTTTGTATGGCATTCACAGCCCTGAAGTAAAAATAAGAACCCATCTCCTTTCCCTGCTGCGTCGAGAAATGGTGTATTTCAAATACTAGTAATTTTCGATATCGAAAATTAGTAGTATTTGAAATGTTACTATTTTTCGATATCAAAATCTGGTAGTATTTTGTATATTACTAATAATCGATATCAAAAAGTAGTAGTATTTGGTAACCATCAAATGTTGGTAGTTTTTCCTGTAACAACGACCGTGCACGTAGTGTTATTGGTAATAGGGCTTTCGATATGCGTACGTAGGAGCTGAAAAACAAAAAAATACTGTCCGCCACAATTCCTTTTTCCATTTATTTTAGGCGACTAAATACGCGCGGGTACCTTTGATCAGGGAAGGTGGGAATAGGAGCCTACTTAGCCTATGTGTTTCTTGGCCGTTTCTTTTGCACAGTATGGAAGTTGTATCATGGTATGTCTGGTGGGAATGCTGGCGTATATATTTTTGCCGCGGGAATTGTGGCTTTTGAACTGTGCTGTTTGCCGGCCATTTGTTTTGTACGTATTAACAATGTATTACTATAATTTTCTGCCAAATCCTTTTCGCTTCGTCAAAACTGCGACCGCATTCCAGGCAGACAGAACCATGACAAAGCACATAAGCCATTTTAACGTGTATTTCAATGGGAGGATTATTTGGTGGTGTGCGCCCTTATACCCAGACTTCCAGCTGTCTTCTTGTTACAGATGAAAATATAATGTTCATCATTATAACCGTCGGTTGCTTTCAATATAATGCACAAACATGCTTAAAAATAAATAAACATACGACTCCAAACAGATAAATTGCAAATATTACAAAGCTATTGACCAAAAATCTGTATAATGAATTACTCCATAGAGAAGCACTGAGTACACTGTACAAAAAACTACTACTTTTGGAGCGTTACCAAAGTTCGACGCACCACCGGGGTGGCGTAAAATATTTTTTATGATGAGGATATAGAATTCTATCTCATTATTCAGGTAAACATATTTGTTTTCATAAACATTTTAGCCGCAAACCTGGTAAAAATCACATGTTTCTACAATGTTAAAAATGTTCAGTAAAATAACGTCCTTTTGATTGGCAGCTGGAACTAAACAACAATTAAAACGACGGTTACAGTTATTTGCACGTTTCAAGTCCATTTTTACAGTTGCACGTTTTGAGTCCCGGCTGACAGTTAAATCGACGTTTTTTAGGAATATTTTTAACAGTGTAGGATTTAGAGCACACCTACGACGTCATGGAGACTTCGAAAGTGGAATGTTGGTATTCATCTCGGAATTTCTGGATATGGGAGACCAAAGTTATATATGAATATAAAATACCAAACACCAAATCATACGACCCTTATACAAAATCTCGAAGGGGGACTGGGGTAGGGGCAGTGTAAAAGCAAGGCATGGTTAGACTAGGATAGTTTTGAACTCCCAGTTATAAAAAACATAGGGTTGGCCACCAAATTTGACTTCCAATGTTGCTCAGAACCAAAGTTATAGGGCAAAATCCGTTAGAAATGGCAGCCATTTTGAAATTCAAGATGGCGGCCAAACGATTTTCAGAAAAAAAATGCGACCAATACTTTTCTGATACTTGGATGTCTACTCTATCCAATGACACCAAAAAGAAAAAAATCCAAATCATACGACCTTTATTATAGAAAATCTCAAAGGGGGGGGGGGGGGGGGCTGGAATAGAGGCAGCAGTTTATCAACGATCGCCGCCCTCCACCAAAGGTGAGGGGTGTTGAAAAGCAGAGCTTTATTAGACTACGTTGATTATCATATTTTTTAAATCCTAGGGAGTGAAACATAGTGTTTGGCCACCAAGTTTGACTTCCAATGTTGCTCCGAATTAAAGTTATAGAGCAAACTCCTTTGGAAATGGTGGACATTTTTGAAATCTTTTGGAAATGGTGGCCAATTTGAAATTCAAGATGCGGCCAAATGCTTTTCAGAAAAATAAATGCGACCAATACTTTTCTGATATCTGGATGCCTATTGTAGCCAATGACACTAAGAAAGCATGATACGACCCCCTATTATAGAAAATCTCAAAGGGTGACTGAGGTATGGGCAATGGTGTAATACCCCCCCCCCCCTTATCATGGGCGAGGGGTGTTACAAAGCACAACTTGGATATATTAGGTGAATTATCATATATTTGAACTCCCAGGTATTGAAAACATATAGGGCAAAATCCTTTGGAAATGGCGGCCATTTTGAAATCCAAAATGGCGGCCAAAGGCTTTTCAGAAAAAGTGAGACCAATACTGATGGGCACTCCGTTCTTGCACACACAGGTTCGTCCCTCTACATTTATTTTTAGTGAGGTCGGAAGGAGATAATATTCTGAATTACTGAATTTTAATGAATATTTACTTATCAACCTCACTACATTAAAGGTACATTTCGTGGTTCTAGTACCTCAATTTTAGTTATGGTTCACTAGATATTCTCCAGAAGAGGTTATTTCCAAAATTTCAGGTGATTCTACCGGTGCGATTTTATGAGCAAATGTTTGTATCACGCTGCCCTATAGGCCACTGTGTTGTAATTTCTGTGCGTTTACGGACAGAAAATACAAAATTATGAATTTCTTCAAGAGTAGATCGAATTTGCACGTACGATTAGGCACACATACTATACTTAAACCAACAGTTGACATGATATAAAAATCTCATTTTGGGGGGGGGGGATAAGTCGGAGCACGAGGCTGTGGATCACGAAATGCCCCTTTAAAGATAAACGATTGTTACGAACCTTGGTAACACGATTTATTTTTGGCACATTTTCGTAATTTATAGACACTAAAGTTTTACACAACACACAAACGGTCCTATATTTGTAAAGAAAATGTCACCAAAATGCAACCTCTTTTCTAAAGAACTCCATTTTGTGGAAATATTTCATCGAAAGATTTTAAGTTATTTTTATGCGGATGTGCCCTATTGTCATCAACCGAGTAAGAGTTACTTTTACACAGAAGTTGTTAACTGATACTTGACATTTGTCGCATTAGTATAAGCCTTGATAACAATTAATGCTACTCTGTCTACTCTTTCAATACGCTTAGCCATGTATACCTCCGGCGATTAAACCAAATCTGACCACATTTTTGTTTTAATTTGTCCTTATTTGCCCTTCTGTACTTTGTTTAACACCAAATAGGCAGGAATTTTAAAGGAAATATGTCATGATTCTGAATATTTGGAAAATTTGGTATGGATGGAAAGCTTAAGTAACGTAGATTACATGTAAATCAAAATAAGTTGAAAATTGTCCACATTTGTTGAGTATTTGCCCTTTTAATTTTCCGCCCAATAGCTTACTCGAAAACGATTCCGACAAATCCACATCGCAGGCAAATGGTGACGTCAAAGTGATGACCAGCCATAATTTACGTCGTTGTGACCATCATATCGCAGTGTTGCCACTTTCCTATAACTGCGATCGATGTGTTTTATATCAATAATAATTAAAACACAACGAAATGAAACAAAATATGTCATTCTGTAACTTATTTTCTAATTTTATTATTACTTTCATTAATCCATCAATATTACAGTGTCAGCAATAACAATTCGATGTTTTGGTCATCACTTTGACGTCACGAGGAGAGCAAAATTGGGCGCTTTTGATCAATGAAGCCGTGGCGAAAAATCCGCCCGTTTTCTTCGTATGTCAAAAAAGCAAAAATTAAAATGCCTCTATTTTGTTAATTTTACATCAAATTGTATTATTTTTTTCGGGAATTCGTGATGTATGTACATATATTTTATGAATGTAAGTCAACGGAGCTTGAACAAAATCTGCCTATTTGCCTTAACACCACGATTTGATATATAATGGTAGGCGGCGTAACTTGGGGTGGGCGAAGTGGGCGACTGGCCCACCCTTGGAAAAAAATGGGGAATCTCAGACCCGAGATCTTCAGGTCCTTGCCTAACAAACCTTGGCTAAGTGTCTAATTACGCCTCAGGTGCGGGCACAACTGCAATCAACACTACCGCAGCTGACGCAGCGCATACTTGTGGCAAGAGGCGCAGTGTAAACCGAAGTACTTTTTCATGCGCGGATAAAAAAGCCCAATATTTGTGCCTATTAGGTAATTAACAAAGAATACTTATTTTTTATTTGTTTTAGCTTACAGTGGTTGGGTGGTGTCAATGTAGCCAAAACGTTTATTGCAATCATTGATTTATAAAACGGGCTTATTCTCCTTCTTCCTTATCAACCACGATATCATTAAAGACACTACCAGGAATTCATCCGAAAGAGTCAAAATATTTGAAATATGCAGGAATGGCTTAAAAGTGGAGGATAAGTCTGTAGAATTCTCAAAAATTACTTTTTCCAACTGAAGAATTGTAAGAAAAGGAAGAAAACGACAGTGTTCAAAGATATGACTCTCCATACATTTACGTCTTGTAGCAAGTGTCTGTACGGACAGTAATGACTAATATCCGATTTTGTCCTTTTAAGTTGCTTCTGGCCTTATCATTTGCAGAATATTTTAGGGTACCTGTACTTGTTACAGACATGCATAAATCTTATTTATGATGATTTTTTAGATGTTCTGACCTAGCATATCATAGTGCCCTTAATTAATCCTGAACCAGAAAAGCTCTGTATCTCTCTTTCGAAAACTACGAGAGTATTTCAAAATGTATTAAGACTAAAATAAACATGTGCATTAACAATTACTTGATTAAATTGATTTTTTATGAACTAAATATATTAATGTAGGGCCCTTTCACGAACGTTAAATAATGTTGAATGGACTTTTGCCCATTCTTTAGATTATCCAAACATGCGAGGAATACAATACACGAACCTGGTTCAGTTGAACATTTCAAATATGTCTGCATGTGATTCTTTTGTATTCTTGGCATGCTTGGATTGTTCTGGAAGACAAATCTGGCCAAGGTAAACTATTGAAATACTGTGAAAGTGCCCTATGCTCTGATGCAACTAAATTTACATCCACAGCTGCAGCTTGCCCTCAACAATGACATTATGCTGGCATTCTCTGTATTATAAATGCATAGTATACCACGATACAGGTGCCCTGTTCAAACCTTAGGCCTTGAATCAATTATGCAATGATTTCAGGATTTGCTCATACGCATTCACACATGTAAGCTAACAGATCTACATATAGGGCGATTTCACATCACAGTAGGTTAATTTGGCCAGAACCCAAGCATGCAGCGAATACAAAAGAATCACCTGTAGAAAGAGCTGGAATGTTCAGGTGAACCAGGTGCATGTATTGTATTCTTCGCATCCCTGGATGATCTGGAGGGCAAACAAAAGTCCATTCAACATATTAATGTACCTGAAAAGGCTGTAAATGGTCATTTCATGGAAGGCAAAATATTGAATGGACTTTTGTTTGCCCTCCGGATCATCCAAGCACGCGGAGAATAAAGTGCATGCACCTGTTTCACCTGAACATTGCAGACATTTCTACAGGTGATTAATTTGTATTTTCTGCATGGTTGGGTTTGTAATGGACAGGCTTACGACTTTAGCCTATTGACCTCTTGTGTGACGCATCCTATGAAGGATGTGACATCACATATTTAAGAATAACAGTACCATCTGCCGTCTTACTGGAATAGAGCGCGAAAAACATTGCCAGAAGCTAAAGATAAGCTGTGAAGGTCATCATTACTGAGTGAGCGCGGACTTCGAATTTTAAAAGCACTAAACCCTATAGTTCGCACACATAGTGTAGAGGCATGGTTTTGTTCGTTAACCGACACGTCACCATGTCACATCACTAAGGGTAACCTTTTGTATTAGGATAAAGATGATAGTTATTCTTTGATAACACACAAACACAATTAGTTGCATCAATTCATTTCAGATTTGTGGGGTTAGATGGTTTTGGTATGGCATGAATATTTGTTTTAACTGTCACAGAAAATTGCGCCTTTATTAGTACTTCGTTGTGGTGCCATCGTGACTTACAACATACCTATACGGATTATTAGAGCGGGAGCACGGACCTGGGTCAAACATCGTTCATGTCCCACTTCAACTATAGGCTTTGACACTTTTGGTATATAGTTAGTATGGGCCCTCTATATCAGTGTAAGGTAGTTTCAAATTGTGGTGTCACTTTTTCAATAAGGGCCAATTTAAGTTCAAACTTTTAAAATACTCCAATCATGTTGTAACGTATGCAATATTGTCCGTTTAGTCATAAGGATTCCAAAGTTATTCCAGAGTTATTGGGTAAAATTGACTAAAATTGTAAAAAAAGGTAAATTTCCATTTGTTACAGGGGTCAAAAGCAGAAGTTGCTCCAATTTTGGGAAAAAAAAATAAATTAATTGTTCATCTAGCTTAATGTGTCAAAATAAGGAATAGTTTGTAGCATCTGCAATGCATAGTTTTCATGTTATGTGACAAAATAGGTCATGGGGCAACATAATCCAATTGACATTGGATTGGACCTTCTTTGATATTTATCTCGGTAAGTAAACATTTAACATAACCAAACTATACTTTTTGGGAGTCCTCTTTCCTCAGTCAATAATTTGCAAGTATTTAAAATATAATCAGAGTAACTTTCAATGTTGAGCCCTGTACAAATTGAGATTGACCTTTTTTTACCGTTTTAGTCATTTTACCCTATAACTCCGAAACCAATGGTCGTAAGTGGTACAAACTATATACATTTGTGGGATCCTTTTGACTAGACGAACAACATGGAAAGTGTTTCAACATGTTTGGAGTAGTTTAAAAGTTTGATCCCCGTGTAACCTTAAATTGGCCCCTATTGAAAATTTGAGACCACTAACTACCTAATACATTGATCTAGAGGGTCCATACTAACTACCAAAGATGTCAAACCTTAGATGTAGGCGGGCATGATCGAACTCCTTATACTACATGAATAAAAAAAAAACTGTGCAAGGATTAAAGATGATCTTGACCTTAATGCAATCACTATATCATAGATTTGTTGTTGTTTTTATAACATAGATCTAATATACTTTCATGCGTTGAAAACAAGATAGCAAGAATCATCATCATTACTTTCATAATGCCAAGTTTACTATGCTATACCCCGTACATCGTATATTAGGCCGCTTAAAAACTAGATTCCCGTCCTACTGGTCTTCGAAAAGTGACGAGGGAGGGAGTTTTTTTTGTTTTTATTCGCGATGGTAGCCAACTGCTTTAATAACATTACTGAAGGTCCGAAACTTGCAGTGTGTCTCAAAATAAGCAGTGGACTATCATTCATACATGTATCAATACTGTAAACATGTTCAACTGTTGAAATTTTACAGTCTAGTAACAATAAATCCATGTACATGATGTATTGTACATGTTGTATCATCGTTTCGATGACGATGGTTCAGTGCCATTTCATCACCCTGCACCCCTCACCTCAGGCTCAACAACCCCCCCATTTGTTGATCTATAATTTAAACCTTTACTAAAAATTAAGAGATCTCAAATTTTACACATGAATCACTATTATTTTACTACAATGCACATGCATTTTGTATACTAAAAGCTACTAAAACCAATCTGCGCCATCCGTATGGTAGGTATGAGTAAGCTAATAACAGCTGTCGAATTCTGCAGCCGACAATACCACAGCACAGTCTCGCCCACATCCACTACTCTAGTGTCATGACCATGATGGCTGTACTTATTCTGCCACGACCGCTGTCACTACATCCTTCTTGCTTACACATGCAGTTTATTCCGTTGAGCCGGCTGCCGAATTCATAGGGTCAGTGACACAATACAAAATTCTTTCCCACAAAAAATGATGGTTAGAACAAGTTTGGGTTTCATTAGATACTCGATTTAGCACTACGAGGGTCGTCGAGTGCCAAATTGTGTAAACACGTATTTCAATACGGAATAAATCGCAATCTCATCATAGTGCGCAGTTCACACTCCATAGAAAAACGTTTTACACAATTTGGCACTCGCCAGTGGTGCTACACAACAGTCGTTGTCCCATCGTAGACTCCGGTATAAGCTGCCAAGATTTCTGGCGATAGCGCAAAACTTGCACGAAAACTGGACTTCGTGAATGGTCTGGAACCGAGCCTATGTCATGTACTCTCGTATCCCGTGTGCTCATATCCGTGATCGAAGTAGCACCAGAACCAGGGCTGCAGGCTCACTCTTTGGAACTACGCATGTACAAACTGTGCTAGGTACGTTCAGATGGCACTTGACATGATTTTCTTACGGGTTCTCAAAAGTGGTGCGGGCGGAGGACGAGAATCGAGTAATTTTAAAGGGCCTTAACGCAATATCTTACTTAATCATCCCATTGGACTCATGGAGGAAGGAAAAAGAGGTTGTGCTTACAAAACTTGTCATATCTAGCTTATTTTTCAGTCGATTTATTAATTTTTTTCGACACTTGGAAGAGAGATTAGATTTGCTTTATGAAACAACAACAAAATCTAGATTCAGTGATTTTATCAAGGTCAAGGGTCATCTGCAACCCTTGCACAATTTTTTGATTCACGTAGTATAAGGACCCTATGATATTCTGCTCCTGCTCTATATAACCATGGTAAGTACCGACAACAGCAACAACAACAACAATAAAAAAAAACTTACTATAAAATAAAACAACCAACCTCATAATTTGATGGAACTATTTTAAGCAATCAGTGAAAAATAGAATTCTGGTCATCTGAATACAAGAACAGGATAGAGCGCATTTGGCAAAGTAAACGCCGTCGTGACTAATAAAAATGGGAATTGCTATATATATTGCCAAGTCTTCAATCAGTGCATGCTTCCGGTGGTACCTAAGGGGCACGACCTTTCTTGATACGGTGTGGCTCGTTTTAAGCAATGATCGTCTTTTTGCCAACATATTTGGTTTTAGACCAAAAAAAAAGTTTGTCCCATCAGAAAGACCCTACCAGGGAGCACGGACCCAGGTCAAACATCATCGTTCCACCCCCCACACACACGCAAAATGGATTTGGCCCTTTGGTAGTTAGTTATAGACCCTCTATACCAATGCTAGGTATTAGTACTCTCAAAATGTGGTAAATAATAATAGGGGCCATTTAGGTTCACAGGGGTCAAACTTTTGAAACCCCCAATCATGTTGAAATTATGCCATATTGTCCGTCTACTCTACGGATCCAAAAAGTATAGTTTGTACCATACCTCTATGACCCTTTGTCTTGGAGTTAATAGGGAACAATCGGCTGGTACAGGTCAATGCCATTTGTACAGGGGGTCAACCAGAAATTTCTCCAATTTAGTTCATAAAACTGAAAGACGGTTGTTCTCTAGCTGAAGTGTCAAAATAAGGAAATAGTTGTAGCATCTGCAATGCATAGATTATCATGTTATGCGACAAAAATAAGGTCATAGGGCAACCAAATCCAATCCTAGTAAACATTTAACCATAATCAAAACTATACTTTTTGGGAGTCCTCTTTCCTCAACATAATTTCCAATTATTTCAAATATAATCAGATTAACTTGTAAAAACGTGTTGACCCAAGTTAAAAATTGAGATTTTGACCTTTTTACCATTTTAGTATTTTATTACCCTCTAAACATAACCTCCAAAAAAACCAATGGACGTAGTGTCAAACCATATATTTATTGGAATCCTTTTGACAAGATAGACAATAGGCATGGCAAGGTGTAAAATGCAAAGTTTTCCCGGGATGAAATGGCCATAGCAGCCATTCCCCGCCGCGTTAGAGGCGGGAGGGGGTGTGCTGAGGGGGGATGGTGCCCAACCTCAGAGATGGAGATTTTTGCAAAATCAGAGAGTAATCGGCGCTATTTGGTGCAAACATTTACACTTTGTGTGTACTATTTACTAGGGCTGCACGACTTCAGCTTTTTTGCTAGTGCGGCTAGTTCGAACGCTAATGTCACGACTATACGACAATCATTGCCGGCTAATCGAAAGTCTAAATTTAGGTCCAAATTGAAGCTTAAAGTTTTGTTTAGGATACCAATGCAAAACGTGCACAGTAATTCAGGGTACTGATACAATATTGTACCAAATCCCAACGCAAGGAAATGCACTTTATTTTCTTTCTATCGGCAGAGAGCAAACAATCGTAAGTTTAATAAATGACAAGCACTAGTTTTCGTCCCAATGTCATGATCCTATTCACTTACTCAAAGCATAGTCCTTCCATGACAAATAACTGCAGCAAGGAAAACGATGTGTTTGTGGATGGCATTTGCCGACACTCGATTTATTTTGAGGCCATTGTCACTAAAACGGCGCCGTCACCGAACGTGGACGAAACCAAACCAAACCCGAAGTCGCAAGAAGTTTGAATCTTGGCTCTTTTAACCACCACTTTTGGATTGCAATGCCCGCCAGACGATGGCGGCCATCCTCTTTAAACAACAGCAACTCAGCCACAAGCAATCAAAATAGACACAGACAGCAATACAGACACACACCATAAACAAAAATTAAGCGGATGTGATGTGATGTGGGTCATGGAGGGTGTTCTTATGCCCCAACGGTTTTGGAATAGAAAATATTGCTTTATACATATTAACCAATTAAAATTTAGGATTTTTCAAATTTTTTTGTGATTTACATGTTACACTAAATGGCCGACGTCAAAATGTTGGATTTCTTGGCCGCCACCCCCTAAATGTAATGCCGCGCATGCTTTGTTGACCCCCCCCGATAACTTGAATCAAGATTAAGTTTTTGTGCGCCGGCCAATCGGGCCAAATTCGTTTTGTGTTTAGAATGGATCCACCCCCCGGCACGGTTAACTGCCGCGCACGTGGTAGTCTAAAGACACTCGGGGGAAGTCCCCGAATCTTCTCGCGGGATGGGACAATTTGTGGTACGCCTTTTTGTGGCACGACTTTTGTGGTACGACTTTTTTTGTTGAGTTTTCCGAGCCGAGTTAACTTTTATGACCGAGTTAGCAATGGCATGAGTTTCATACCTCTGGCTGTTTTAGAGGACGCAGGGGTGTTCTAAAGTAAATACGCATACGCACGCGCGCGTCTGGCTGTTTTAGAGGACGCAGGGGTGTTCTAAAGTAAATACGCATACGCACGCGCGCGTCTGGCTGTTTTAGAGGACGCAGGGGTGTTCTAAAGTAAATACGCATTCGCACGCGCGCGTCTGGCTGTTTTAGAGGACGCAGGGGTGTTCTAAAGTAAATACGCATTCGCACGCGCGCGTCTGGCTGTTTTAGAGGACGCAGAGGTGTTCTAAAGTAAATACGCATTCGCACGCGTTTTTTTAATTTTTTTTAATTATCTGCGATTGAAGTGCGACATAGCTAGGTCTTCTTCACTGTTCTTAAAGTTCATTTGTGAACATTGATGAACATCAAACACAATAAGACATCGTTCTAGTGGTGTTTTTATCGTAAAATGATTGTATATTTACGATGTCAAGGAAAAATACAAAATGACGACTGGTTACGGCATCGCGGGTCATAGAGTAGAGGCTTGCGATTTCAACAGTGACACTGATATAATGTATTAATCTAGAGCAAAACATGCATTTACATTTACTCAGGAGGAGTAATACTTAAGGTAATGTTAGTAATAACCAGCTTGAATAATATTTCTTGCAGTTGTAGAGCATTTCTTAGATCATTTTTAATGCTTTCTGAAGTTTCATTAAAATAGAAAATGGAAATGGGTTTTCAACTCGCTGAACGATAGCGTCAACACATAATTAGACCTTCCTTACCTGCCCGGCGTTCATGCTTGATCACTGCGTCGGAACGTCAACAAAAGGATAATCCAAGTAGGATTCCAATAGAATTAACAATGTTGTGTTTGTAAATTATTAGAAGTTATAATTGGTTAAATGCACAGTCACAAGTTTATATTGATGAGTCGTGGGATTTCCCGCGAGTAGTCTAAGTTTCCCGGGAATGAGATTAACCAAATTACCTACCCACCCACTTTTTCCGCGCTGTGATTTGGCATCAATTTCAAAAACATGAGTTGGGCATTTAAAAGTTTGACCCCTGTGTAAACTTAAATTTGTCCCTATTGGAAAAAGTTATACCACAATGGTACTAACTACCCTGTCATTGATATAGAGGGTCCCTACTAACTACCAATGGTTTTAAAAACCCTTTCTGTAGGGGAGTAACGAACTTCTTAAGAATAAGCCCCTATTATATTCTTCTCCTGCTCTTTAGAAACCGCGCGCATGTTGTTTAAATTGGTCCCTTTTAGTCGCGCATATTTTTTTAAGGTTTTGCTCACACCCTATAATTTTTGATTTTTCAGAAAAAATGGAAAAAGTGGTCAAAAATAAAATAAAAAATCCCGCATTTTGCCTGTAGCACTTTTCCTGAATAAAAAAATCGCATTTGCATTTGTCCATTTCTTTGAAACAAACTTGTTTTGGGGCCTTATATGTATGTTTTTATAATGATTACTTACAAGATTGTAAAAATTTTCCCAGAAATGTCCCAAAATAATCCTTTTTATATCCACTTTTGACCAATTGCTCGACTTACTGAAAACGGTCCAGGAGTAGATCGGCCCGTGGGTGTGTTTTTTTCGTGACTAACAGTAACTCCTCTGCGCTTCCGAGTATACAGGCTATACCAAAGAGGTTCTATATAGAATAGAGAGGCAAAACGTACGTAATCTTTAGAAATTATCCGTCTCGCCTTTTTTTGCCGACCACAAAGAAAACATAGAGTACTACCAACAATAGAACTCAATGGCTGCCTCCGCTTTCTTCCACATACTGTGGTGGCCGCTTTCTGCATATACACTAATCGGTATGAATACAATTGATGTATGGTTAGAGGTGGCCAGGTGTAATATAGTGTATACCTGGATCATTGTGCTCAGATACGCTTTTATTTTTCGAAGCAATCGCGCGTATGTTAAAAGATATGTATCATTGATGCGGTTTTTTAAATCAAAAGACTGACTGTCATTTCATTCGTTGTGTGGCCATGGGTTAGCACAAATTTAGACCACCCAATAGCAACCCAACATCCAAACAATTGATTTTGCGGATTGTTTGTATCGAAATTGACTATTATGTGTGTATACAAGCAACCCAACTAATAATTATTCCGTGCAATACTCAAAATGGTAGCGCCAGCATGGACGACTTGTTTTGAATTGGCTTCACCCCTTGAGCTATACAGTCCCCGCGGTGCTTAAACCGCATAAAGAAGTCACCTGCAGAATAGCTAGCTGAAATTTCAGTGAAAGGTTCATGCATGTATTCCTGCGCATGCTTTGTTATCTGGAGGGCAAATAAAATTTCCATGCAATATAATTTGCCTTCAAAGGAAAGACCCTATAAAATGGATTGGCTATACAACAGTAACTGTTATTAGATGTTATACCCACCACAATAGTATTCTAGAGGCACCTGTTTAACAGAAATTATCTTGGGTGTCTGTTTAAGGACATGCCAAAAAAACTCTGCGCGCAACTTTTGAATAATTACTCACATAATTGGCTTGATTCTGTAGCTCTGACATGTTTGTTATATAAACATAGCGACCTTTCATAGGAACCTATTGATTTTTGTAATGACTGGTGCTTACCTCCTGCGGGCCGTTGGTTCTTGCAGGGTTGCTAGCCCAAGTTTCTTACTCTGTTACGAGCGTGTCACAGCCGAGTTGTCCCGTGCGTTGTTTTTTTTTAAAAAACTTTTTCAATTTTTTTGTCATACCATTGGGTGGCTTTGTTTTGCTCTATTAATTACTTTGTTCTTCACCACTTTGGTTTTATTGAAAACCTGCACCCATTATTTGTCTTGTTTTATTTTGCTTTAGTTTTGGTATTGCACTAACCATGCAAACTTAGGATACGATGGCCTAAATAATCCCTCCTTTTGGCATGCGTTTTGTATTCTTAGAGAAAAGAAAAAAAAAAGTTGGGTAGCATTTCTGATGAAAATGCCAGATTGGCTAAACTTTATAGTGTTTTATCAAGTGTATAAAATGTTTTTGTGCAAGTTTATTTTTAAGTTTATTTTAAGTGTTTCTATCATCATGTAATGTTGCAATTTTATTTTAATTTTTTAGGTTTTTTCTTTTTTTAATTTAAAATATTAGGAACATGCTGACGAATGGATATGTCTGCAATATTAGCCTAAAAGTTCAATTGAGAAAAAATACAGAGTGGGTAAAATAATGGACCCGATAGTGCCCGCCATTTTTTTATCTATATGAGTAACACATATCTCCAGATATTTGGTATCAACGGCAAGCTTATTTATGGGTTGTTACATTTACTGCACCCACTTTGGGTCTGCTCCAGTAGTCGAATTCAGCAGCTTGACGGAAAAAAGGCACGTGATTCTGTACTTTATTCCGTCAAGGCTGCGGAATGTTCAACTGGGAGCGACAAAGTGGGGGTCACAAAATGTACCACCAACCCCTTATTTATTAGCGTTAACAGGTTCTATTAAAAAATGCCATGCCACAACAGGATGGCGATTTAAAAAGTGTACCTCGGCCTATTGGCCTAACAGAAAAAAAAACAAAAATGGAAATGATCTTTGTAACATTTTAAGATACTAAAATAAGATGCCCCTTACTCCCACTAATTAATGTGATATGTTATGTATTTAATATTCAAAATGGACCGGGCAACCATCCCAAGGTCCATTTTTAACACACCCAGTATATCTAAAGATGTAGAAGCAAAATAGCCAGTCTATCTATACCGGGGTTCCATTTTTTCACAGGGATTGCAACAAAGGTTGTTTGTACTCTACTCTCTTTTTGTATTTGGTATGGAGATAAATGGCAAACCTGTCAATGCCATAATGACCTCTATTGATCCCTGATTTTTAATAAGTTCGACAGTGCAAAATATGTTTGCTGCAGCTTTTAGCCCATTTTGAATAAATCTATTTCATTTAGAGGACCGACCGGCCCTCAGAGGTAGATATACCCAACCGATACAATAGGCTATCCCTCGAGCCTCGAAACTGAAACAGGACGGGCTAGGGCCAATAAGGGGTTACTACCCTACTCTCTCGAACTGACTGTGATATACATTGTACAGGTAAGACTCTCTGTACATCGGACCGACGGCTTAACATCGAAGGACGAGATATTCGCTTGGTTCGTTTGCCCAAGTCACGCGGAGTTGCTCAAGATACCAAATATTCTGAAAATTTAAGCTTATCGAATTTTGTAAAGCAATGTATGACCTTTAAATATAATTAATTAACCATCTTAGATTTAATATTCAATTACTATAGTGTTTTCATCTCCAGCGATATTTTATTATAAAGCTCCTCGCAGTATTGCTAAAACGGTTTTGACAATTGTTTTAAAAATTATTATTAACGATGGCATGTCGGGCTCTTTTTTGGAACACACTCTATTAATCACTGATTCTTTCACTTGTTTGATGAAAACTGCACCATTATTTTTATTGTTATTTTTGATTAGTTGGTATGCAATACATGCAAAATTGGATACGATTGCTAAATCCCTTTAGGGTCATGCGTTTGTATTCGAGAGAAAAGATAAAAAAAAGTTGGTAGCATTTCTGATGAAAATGCAAGATTGGCTAAACTTGATAGTGTTTTATCAAGTGTAAATGTTTTTTGCCACGTTTATTTTAAGTTTATTTATAGGGTTCTATCATCAAGTGTAAAATGTGTTGCAAGTTTATTTTAATAGTACTACTCGTTGTTGAAAATATAATTTAAAAATATGTAAGGAACATGACTGACGAATGGATATGTCTGAATAGTAGCCTAAAAAGTTTCACATTGAGAAAAAAAAAAATACAGAGTGGGTAAAATAAGGACGCCTGATGTGCCCGCCATTTTGTATCTATATTAGTAACACATATCTCAGCTATTGGTATCAACGGCAAGCTTATTTATGGTGGTACATTTACTGCACCCACGTTGCCTGCTCCAAGTCGAATTCAGCAGCCTTGACGGAAAAAAGTGCACGTGATACTTACTTTCTTCCGTCAAGGCTGCGGAATTCGACTGGGAGCAGGACAAAGTGGGGTCACAAAGTACAACCCCTTTATTTATTAGCTTTAACAGTGTCTATTAAATGCATGCCACAACGGATTGCCTGATTTTAAAAGGAGTGGAACTCGGCCTATGCCTAACAGATGGAAATGATATTTGTAACATTACAAGATACTAAATAAGAGTGCCCATTATTACCACATAATAGGTGGAATATGTAGGTTATTTAAATATTCAAACGGCGGGCACCATCAAGGTCCATTTTTAACACACCCAGTATATTTACAAGAGGTAGAGCAAATAGCCATCTATTATGACCGGGGTTCCATTTTCAAAGGGATTGCATCAAAGGTTGTTGTACTCTCTTTTGTATTGGGTTATGGAGAAACTGGCAAACATGGTACAATGCAATAATTGACCTCATTGATCCCTGATGTTTTAGAAATAAGTTAGACAGTGCAAAATAGTTTTGTGAGCTTTTTGGACCTTTTTGAAGAAATCTATTTCAATTTAGAGGACCGAGCCATCAGAGGTATGTATTACCCAACAGTAATAATAATAGCTATCCCTCGGGGGCGCCGCTTTTTTTTTTTTTTCTTTTGTGTTTTGGGTTTTTTTGTTTTCGGGGCTCGGTTTTTTTGGGGGGGGGGTGGGGTCCGAGGGTGGGTCTTTTTGGGGGCTCGAAATGAACAGGACGGTCGGGACAATACGGGGTTACTACCCTACTCTTACGAAAGGACTGTGTATAAATGTACAGGTATATGACTCTCGTACATGGACCGACGGGCTTAACGTCGCCTTCCGAAGGAAGATATATTCGCTTGGTTCGTTGCCAAGTCACGCGGAGTTGCTCAAGTGACCCAAATATTCTGAAAATTTAAGCTATCGAATTGTAAGCAATTATGCCTTAAATATAATTATAAAACCATCTTGATTTAATTATCCAATAATAATAGTGTATTAATCAGCGATGATATATTATAAAGCTCCTCGCAGTATTGCTTAAAACGGGTTTAGACAATTGTTTTAAAATTATTAACAGATGGGCATGTCGGGCTCATTTTTTTGGACCAACTGTATTAATTACTGAGTCTTCCTTGTATGCTT
Source organism: Ophioderma brevispina (assembly GCA_023653785.1). Classification (NCBI taxonomy): domain Eukaryota; kingdom Metazoa; phylum Echinodermata; class Ophiuroidea; order Amphilepidida; family Ophiodermatidae; genus Ophioderma; species Ophioderma brevispina. The sequence goes on along the minus strand of JAMKCH010070288.1, from coordinate 3,451 downwards.
GTATGTATTGTGATCGATATTCACAATTTCCTTTGTCTGTTGGATGGGCTTATTTGATTGTTCAAGAGATCACGTAGACTGGTTCTCATTCAATTGTATTCATCTTAAGGGACAGGCCCAATTTTAGGAACCGTGCGCCTTCAGGATATTTCAAAATTGGTATTTTTGCATAAAGCTGTGCATATGTGAACTTTCACCTGAATTGATTAGACCCGCTATGTGTAAACAGAATGATTTTTGTATAAAACTATAGGGTCCTTTACGGAAGGTAAGTTATGTTGAATGTACTTTTGTTTGCCCTCCAGATCATCCCAAGCATGTGAAGAATACATACATGCACCTGGTTAACATGAACATTTTAGATATTTTACGCAGGTGATAACTTTGTACTATCTGCACGATGGGGGTGTCTGGAGGACAGGTCTGACAAGTAATCTATTGACCTCCGTGACAAGCGCCCTATTAGGATTAGGTCAATGCAGTAATATTAGATCACAGTGATTTAAACCGCAAGCAAAATATCACTGTGGCTTTATCTTGCCTGCCAACACCATTCGGTCGTCTTTGAACATTGGTGGGATAATATCAATGGGCATGAATTTTAACGCCTTTGGCGATTAGAAATTACAGTAGACCTACAATAAAGGTATGCTTAAACTCATTCAGATGCATTTGCATAAAATAAAAACTCTAGGTACGAATATGGTACCTTTGTGTGTAAAAATGGTGTGCGATGTTCGTCTGTCGTTTAGAGGCAAATTAAAGGAATTTTGTTAAAAATGAGAATATGTCTCTTTGATTTGGAAAATTATGACAAAGATGGACTCAGAACCTTTCGCCACAACATGAATCCAATCTCATCTGTTTAAAACATAACAGGGCGTTGCATAATGTTGTTTTTTTTATCTCTTTTTGGATTGGTCCTAATAGCATCGTATAAACTCTCTTGAAATTAGGTCATATAATGCCCTGATAATCTAGAAGAGGTCAAATTCCTTTTAATAGTACATTAACATTGTGTGTAGTATGAGGTTATTTTTAGATCTGCATGTAAAATTGCGCATCCACGCGCGGTATTAGGGGATTATTGGGCTCCCAAAATTATTGTAATGGCTTACAAAGGTTATAAAGGTAATATGATACTTTGCCTTTGTCTGAGTATAGTGGGTGTCGTGTTTGGACTCAGAGATTTCGAAATATTAGTTTGTGTGTAATAATGAAAAATAGTCAACTAGAACTAAATTGATAGTAACCTATTAAAATGCCACATACCGAAATTTGAGATGAATCGGATTTTCGTTTTGAGCAGTAAAAAATGTATGTGTAGTATTACGTCCCATAGAACTGTTGATAACAAAAATTCCGGATCGGAATTTTATAACAAAGTTGTGATTTTCTATATGAAGGATTCGATTTAAGCTAGCAATTTCACACAGTGATTAGTATATGGACAAGCGTATGTACATGCAAAAAACACGATTTTTTGGAATTGAGGGCGCGTCATCAGGAAATATCTGAGTCGGCCTTTAACAGACATCTTTAGGGTGGACGTGATTTAGGGAACTTGCACTGAAAAGATCAATTATTTGACAAATGACAATAGTCTGTCAGCAAAAGATTTTTTGGTTATTCAAGAAAATCAAACAAAATGTGTTGTAATGTGTAATTACATTTAAGGAATTTTAAAATTAATTTTTCTTATCACATAACTTAAAGAATGTTACATTGATTGCATGACAAATTAAGAATGACAAATGATCGTGAATTTGTGTCTGTTTTTTTTTCCCCAGTGCATTATCAATTTAATTTTAAATAATAAAAAAATAAAATAAATGCAGGATTTTATATGCGCCTTTCCATAGAATCATATCAAAACGCTTTACAGTATTTCAGCTGCAACTAGGAAATATCACAGAATATTTATTTTATTAAGGGGCACGGTAGGCGCTCAACATTCCACTAGAATTTGATATTCCCTTAACAGCTTACCGATTTGGTTGTGTCGACGAGGCAATTAAAATATCTTACCAGGTATACAAACACGTTAACTGCACCGCGGCTCGAGAAACCATGATATACAATGGTCTTAGAATGGTCATGAGTCCTGCGCGTTATCCGTTGCGCCAGGCGCCCTCTCTCTTGAGTGGTGAAAAATAAATGATGAATTAGGATTTCTAGTTTGTATTCATATAGTCCAAGTTACCAAAACAAACTTCGCTGTGCCGGGGGGGGGGGGGGGGGTCTTAGGGACCAATTCAGTGATTAACACTTTGCACATGGCGAGTTTGGAGCACGATAACTAGCACAAGTAAATTGGGGTCACCGTAAGAACCCATACCGAGATACAACTTGACATCCGAACTCTGACCTTTGACCTATGCCCAAATGAAATTGTCACTCTCCCCCAAAAAAAGTGGTTCGCATATTTTCATCCTCAGCAAACTCCGTAAAAAATTTGAACAAAAAATAATTTTCACCCTACCTTGGAGTAACCCAATAAAATAATTATAGCACAATATAGCCAAATTTATACCCATCTCATATTTTTTACCGAAATCTGAAAATTCTACCTTGGTCTCCTCATAGACTTACACAGTACACAGTTAAGATCACGGTCATGACAAATAAAATTGATGCTATCAGCATATAAAGAGTTATTTGATTTATATTAGTTAATATTAATGGATTTTTTTTTAATTTTTTAGGTTTTTTCTTTTTTTAAATTCCAATATTTAATTACGACCATAGTTTTAACCAGAGCCTTCATGTCAGTTAATATTTGTATACTATGTTCGATCACCTCGTATGAACCCACTGACCTGTACACAGGGATAGCGGGCTGCCCCACAGTTGAATGGTCGCGCAGTGTGAAACAACACGGAACAGGGTTTTGACCATACAATATCTGCGGAAAAATTGAATACACTGCTGGGTGCAAATATTCAACCTACAGATGTTTATGTTGGACAAGGTGTATTGCATGGTTTCCCGCCAATTGTATGGGTCAAAAAAACCAAATTCCTGATGTTTCAATCGGGGACTCAACCCGCTATCCATATGTAGAGGTCATTGTATGAAACTAAAATCTATATTATAACAGTGAATTTTAGGTCGGTCACGTAGAGCCCCAGTGCAGTCAGAGAGCATGGTGGCAGTAGACCGGATTAGCACAATTCCCAAATCAGAAATAGCACCCAAATCGTATGCACGGACAATGTGATCTCTAGTTACGAGGTAGTCGGATTCAACTACTTTCATGATCATTCATCAAAGCACAGAGATTCGAGTTTAAAGTTGTTAAAGTTCCTAGGAGCATACTATCGTAATAATGCCGTAAGGATATGATGATGGTAAACCAATCAGAGATCGAGTTGTTTAAATGTTAAAGCTTCCTAGGAGCATAAAATATCGTAATGCAGTTTGGATATGATGATGGTTGTAAACCAATCAG
>JAMKCH010070286.1:0-15931 GCA_023653785.1 Ophioderma brevispina | reverse complement strand
TTTATATAATTATTTGTTCTGATTAAATAATTAATTTTGTTTCCTGCATATGGCTTGTTTTACAATAAAGTGCCATAGAGTTTCCATCATGGATATTGTTTTATTAGATAGTAAAAATACAAATTGAGTAATTTTATATTCAACTGCATGTTATTACTACATAGAAATTACTACATAGTATTTTACACTTTGAAAAGTACCTTGAAAAGCATTTCTAGATAAAAAAAGTGTTGCTAATGTTACTATTATTGGATGGACACTGTCTGTCCAATAATAGTAATGTTAGCAATAAAGTATGGATATTGTGTTATCAGAGAGAGATGCTTTATGCAAAACACAGACCAGCAATAATCAACAATCCAAGAAGCAGAACTGCATCTTGAGTGCTGGCCGATTACAATCCCATTCTCAGTTTGCATGACAGGTCACAAAACACTTTTGTTGTGAAAGTATTCACAGAAAGTATTCTTTTTCTATTAAAAGTAGTTAAACTTTCAAAATTTGCAAACATCATTTGTTTCAAACAACAAGTAGTACAATAGTGTTTGAAGTTGGCACTTTTGGGATGTGTCTTTCCATAACATGTCATTTTGGGTTTTTTTTTTGGTAACAAACCATGATTATTTGGTGATATTCAATATTGTTCATGAAACTATTCGCTCTTTACACAGTTTCACCATTTGCGGGGAGAGCCTCAAACTGGCAGCAATATGAATGGGAGCATTTACACAACAGTTCAATAAGCTTCGATTCTCTCTAACAAAACCATTGACCGTGCAAGAAGTGAATGCATTGTTATGTAACACCCTCATTTATTCCAATACCAGTTAGCGGCTTTATCTGCAAACAGCGAACCGTGCAAAGAGCGAACAGTATTAACTTTGATATGAAACTTAAGTTATTTGGATGGTTTTTAATTTTTGACAATTTAGAATTTGGGTTGACATAATTACGGAATTGCCATTTTGGTAAACCATATGACACTGCAATTTCAATTGATTACATCACACAATAAAAATGTGACAAATATAGCAAGTGCTTCCAGGCATGCATTGTGCACAGCAGGATTTCAGAACTAGTGCACAGCGTGCACAGACGGAGCAACTGTGGATTCATCCCTGTTACACAACACAATTGACAATGCAAACTCAAGTAGTATAGGAATTGGAGTTGTTGAATGAAACCTCATAAATTTAATAAAATACAAGGAAATAGTAGTTTTACAGTAGTTTTTGGGTTCAGTTTTAACTGGGAAGACCTTATGCTCTGTATGTATATATATTACTTGACTTTTAAGTTGACACATTAATAAGCCAAATCGGCATTGTAACTTCCGATAATATTTTTAGGACTCCTGACCTTTGACCCTGTCAAATTTCAGGAAAATTGCCTTGTAGTAATTTCGAAAAATAGTTCTAAGATATTATTTGATATTTAAAAATAGAAAACATGTTTTATTCTATCCAAATAATTTACCTCATGATTTTTTATTGGCGATATTGCTGGGATAAAAACATAATTATTAAAACCATAATCTTGATTTGTCAAAGGTCAGGAGTCCTAAAAAGTGGCAAAACCTTCCCATAATGCATCATAAATCTGTAATGCCAATTTCGCTTATTGTAAAGCCTTAGTACAAATATGTTCAAATTGACATGTTGCAATTGCTAGGGGTCACAGTCCTTTTGCAGGTGGTAGATAAGTTTGGTTAATATTTTTAAGTTGAATATTTGGTGTGTTTATGGACTGCATCAAGGCAGTTTTGATGGGTGATCAAAGGTCAGTTAAAGCTTCATTGAACGTCATGTATTCACTTTTGGCTGTAATTTTTTACTGAAACATTTCTGTAATAGTCCACTGCCTATGATTTAGTAGTCATTTTTAATCAACCAGCAAAATGTTTGATGCTATGTTTTAAACCTAGCTTTGGGACTAGTAATACTGCTGTCTAAAGATAGCACTTCTTCTGCAGGCCTAAGACCTGCTCCTGTCTAGAGTAGAAAGCAGCTTTCTGCAGGCCCAAGGCTATGCTGCTGTCTAGAGTAATAGAGCCTTCTGCAGGCCCCACCTGCTGCTGCTGTCCTATATAGATAGCGCTTTCTGCAGGCCCAAGACTGCTGCTGTCTAGAGTAGATAGCAGCTTTCTGCAGGCCCAAGACTATGCTGCTGTTTTAGAGTAGATAGCAGCTTTCTGTTTCCAAGACTGCTACTGTCTAGAGTAGAATGCAGCTTTCTTCAGGCCCACGACTATGCTGCTGTCTAGAGTAGAAGCAGCTTTCTGTCGGCCCAAGACTGTGCTGCTGTCTAGAAGTAGATCGCCAAAAAAAACAAAAAAAAAAAAAAAGCTTCTTGCATGTCCAAGACCGTGCTGCTGTCTAGAGGTAGATAGCAGCTTCTGCAGGTCCAAGACTGCTGCTGTCTAGAGTAGGTAGCAGCTTGTTCTGCGGTAGTCCAAGACTGCTGCTTGCGAGATATATAGCAGCTTGCTGCAGGCCCAGACATTATGCTGCTGTCTCAGAGTAGATAGGCAGCCTTTCTGCACAGTCCAGACCGTGCTGCTATCTGAGCAGATAGCAGCTTTCTTCTGATGTCCAGACTGCTGCCTTGTCTAAGTAGATAGCAAAGCTTTCTGCAGGTCCAAGACCGTGCTGCTGTCTCGATAGTAGCAGCTTTCTCTGCAGGTCCAAGACTGCTGCTGTCTAGAGTAGATATCAGCTTTCTGCAGGTCCAAAGACCATCTGCTCTCTAGAGTAATAGCCAGCTTCTGCAGGCCTAATTACTGTTTAGAACATAAGGTGTGTAGAGCATACAAGCATGCATGATATTTTAACAGGTTTAGACATGTAACCTTACAAGAGCGGTGACATCTTATCAGAAATCCTGGTTCACTTGTTGTCTTTGACCACCACCACCACCCCCACAACACCCACCACCCTCCCCATCTCAAATCACCACCACCACCACCACCACCACCCACCCTCCCCACCCACCCTCCCATCACATCACCACCACCCAACCACCCATCATCTATCGCTACCACAATCCTTATCATCATCACCACCAACAACCATCATCACCTGATTCTAATCACCATCACCGTCATCGTTGCTAACTGTCTACCACTGCTACCACACCACAATGCCGTCCGAAGCCAACCCTGTCTCAAACCTACCAAATTAACACAAATTAGAATTCTGGATAATCAGCCTTATCATCATTGCTATTTTTTTTAAATATAGAATGTACTTGATTAATCTAAAGAATTCCTTTGTAGATGGGCAGTTGTTCTTTGAGTGGAAAAACTAGCAAAAAAAAACAGTAACACAAGTATGCATTGATTTCCAATCACAGTCAGTTAAGTGCAGGAAATGTTGTATTTATGAAGCTGCAATGACTGTCAGTGTGGCATAATTAACATGTAATGTACTATATCGTGATATTTGATCTGCTTCCAATAAGAGAGAGAGTGCAAATAGATCGGACGACTTGCTGTCGGAGAGAATGTTAACCCATCCGCCCAGCTGCTCTGCCTCATTTCACTGCGTAGTGTACTGGGTGTTTCCAGGCGATATGCGTCAGAGAGGAAAACTTCATTTTCTATTCAAGGCCAGAGTTGTGCCTGGAACCCGTGAAGAAATAATGCATGCTGATTGACAATAGCTTGGGAGAGATTATTACTGACAAGGAAAAAAGAGCGAATTCACCAGTGCTTTTCAGCTAAGAGGTTTGGGATTTAGATTCCATATGGTCTGTAGATGTGATACATGTTTGATCTGTTGAGGGCAAAGGCACGTATGCTTTCCAAATAATCAATCTAACCTAAAGGTCAACATAGCCCTGTGTAAAAAATAAGGGGATTATACCAATTATTTACTAGAAATTAGAAATTATTAGAAAGGACCTTAAACCCTCCTCCCATTTCTTTGTTCTAACAACAAAACTGGAAGTGTGGCATAAAATGTCAAGAAGAATGTGAAAATGGGAATGGACATTTTAATGGCTCTCTCCCCAGCACACCTAGTTGATTTATGATGCTTAAAAAAAAAAACAACACAAAGCCCAGCAGACTGCTAAACACTGTGCTTTCAAATGGGAAAATATACAATAACAGTACAATAAAAAAAAGTAATGCCTTAAAACAAACAAATAGACAAACACTGAAAAACAGATGTATACATGTCTTTTTACTTGTGGGGGGGGGTGACTTTCAACCAAAGAAGTCAATGTGCATTTTTTTAAAAATACATAGCATTGTTAACTTGTACATAATCTGTGTTTGTACTCTTTTTGTGAAACCAATAAAAATGCCATCTACAGCCCTCTACCCCTGTGAAAGACCTTTTTCTCTGTGATTAAGGCCACATAAGTCACACCACACTGTAAAGACACACCAAATAAATAACAAATATAAACAAAACAGCTAGCGGGCAAATTAAAGGGTATTTTGTGTTTCCACAGCCTTCATACTCCGACCTAAAATACCTAAAAAAGGGAGAAATTTTTTTTTATTAGGTGATTACGAACCATAGTATAAATGTTGCATGGAAATCAATCTGCTGGACATATGGAGCACTGTGATGGATGTGTACCGTACACACTACTGGATTATAACATCAAAAATGCAATGGCATGAAGAGTCAAACGAAATTTGAAATAACCCTTTCTTGATATGTAAGTAAACTCTAAACAAAAATTGAAGGTGCTAGGATTGCACCTTAAGAAGACCACCCACTTGAGGGTACTGTGGATTTTTACATTTAGACTTTCTGCCACTGTGTAGATGGATCAAGTTTGTTTTGCGTGTAGCAATCTCTGTATAAGGTTCTCTCTCCCTCTCTGTTTCTCAGAACTCTTTACTATAGCGCATTAGGTGAAATGACTGATGGCTCTACTTTACAATGGCCTAACTAACTAAAAGTGGTTGTAGTGCTGAGAAGTGTCAGGTCATCTTGGATAGAAAACAGTGATAGATCTCGGTAGAGATCTCTCAAATTGACTGCTCAATCTTCTCAAAAGAAAAACCATTAAATATGCAATATAGGCTTGATATTTGGGACAAAACAAAAGGTAGGTACATTTTTCAAAGATGCACTCGACACTGATCATCTGAACATGCTTGATAACTTTTGGTAACTATAAACTCACACTATGTCGATCAGCATTAGGTTTTGCATAAGGAATTTTTTTAGCCCATGAGTATACATACAAAACATAATATGTTTGTACAAGAGAACAGAAGCAGCGCTAATTACTTGAGGCAGATAGCTTCTAAACTGCAATTTGTCCATGAATGATAATTTTCAGGTCTTCACACTTCCTAAGATTGCAAGAGACAAACACGCTGACAAGCAATATGTTTTACATGCTCAGTTGGATGGAACCAGTTGGGTAGTATTAGTTAGAATTTTCTGATAGAATGAACAGCCTGCGAGCAACACTTAGCTGAGGCCATTCTGTCTGGCCTTTCGCTTTATCCCGCCTCTACGTCAAAGAAACCACCACCAGGACCATAGGTGTTCCACTCTATTCAGACAAATACATTTTTGACGGTTGACATGTTTTGATTGGATCCACCCCTGTTTCAGTCTGGACTGTTTGTTTTATGGTTACGTATACAGAAATGCAAGAGCCAAAATGGACAATTAGATTGGAAAGTGTAAATGGTGTCCCTGAATTGTACCATATGTGAAAAATAGAAATGCCACTGGGAGGAAGAGCGGTAAATTTATATAAATTTTAAATGACGGCTCTGTGAAAAAATATCAACTGAAATTCAACAACACACACCAAGAGTTGATGAAGGTATTCATAGAACATGGCCTACAGTGATTTTGTGGCCAGCATAATTTTCTAATTATGAGTTTGAGGAACAACCAGCAAAGGAATGGTATCGGTTATAATTTGACTGAAATTCACTTTGTTCTTAATATTGACATTGGAAAAGTATTTCAATAAAGTAGTAAATAAAAACTGGCTAACAAGAGTAAATTAAAAAAAGTTAAAATATTTGAAAAAGGTTTAGTGAGTGATTTCTTAAGACAGTCTTAGCATTTCTCAATGAAGTAGGGCAGGGCGTAGCCCATTGCTATCTACTGAAGATATCACTCACAGTTTGTTAGTCATTCCAACTACAGAGTGCTTAATGTCAATTATGTTAATGTGGTTTTACAGCTATTTGTATTACAGTTGCTTACAGTTAGGATATAGCCTTAGTCTAGTGGATCTTAACTATAAAATGATCTTTGTCATCGGAGTATAAAGATATTGAAATAGGTTTGAAGAGTGTTTTAGAAATCGGATTGCTACTTAAAGCATACTTGAACCAATTTGCATACTGCAAAAGACCAACAAAATATGAGAAAGAGCAGTCTATGCAATGACTCATCTAAATTATACAATACCCAAGTCTATCATCGGATGAGTTCACTTAACAAATGCAACAACTATCGCAGCTGGGTGGCCCAGGGCCAATTATGTCCGCAACGCCGAAGAAAAGGCTATTAAATCCTGACACTGCAGGCCAAAAATTTGCATTCATCATCAACCCCCTGGATTCAATTTAATTAATAATCCCTGCGTTACGGGTCGCTACAACAAAGCTGAGGATGGATCCCATCTGCAGTGCTTTTACTAGTAGACAATGGGTGGGGTGCAAACAAGGTGTTAGAATCTGATCCTGCTGCTGTCTTACTCATCACTGGGTTGAAAATCAAAGGCCAAGTCTCTAAGTCGGAATGCACATAAAATCTTCACATTGTATAGCGCCTTAAGGGTCCTTAAGATTTTCCTCAAAGGCTCGTTTTCTTATTCAAAACAATTCAGAATGTGTAATTGATCAGCAAAAGTTATGAATAATAGTTTGGTGGAAGAAGAAAGAAACAAAAATACAACTAGAATGTTAGGATATTATCATCATCTACCTTTTTTGTGTTACAAAATGAAACTATATGACAGAAGTCAACCCTTTATATCAATACATGAAACTTTTAATAAGTACAACCAATTCATCTTCTATCTACACCATTCCTAGAAATAATAATTTGTGCCAATTGGAAAGAAAAGAAATCACATCATGTTATTTATATTTTTTATTGAAAAAATGCCATACAAAATATATTATGAAGAAGCTTGTTCACTGACATGACTAGTACAGGCTTTTAAGCAGATTGATTGTGCACTTTGTGATAAAACATGAAATTTTCCACAGAGATAATATGCCCATATGCATAATTTTTCGATATGTTCCCATGGTACCTGCCCTAATAATTGCCTGAAGAGGGCATTTTCAAAATGGCGCCCCAAATAAGCCCTAAAATACAGTACACCTGAAAAATGTGATTTTCAGATGAGTGATTGTATGTAATTTTTCGATCAATCTGCTCGATCTTGTAAGCTTCAGTTTCAATTATGCATTCATAAGAGGGCCCTTTTCACCTGGCCGCCAAAATCCCATATTCAAGCCAAGAAGGTGGGCGTTGTGAGTAGAACTCTATCGCTACCCAGATGTCAAAATGGTAATTTCACATCCAGACATGACTTCTTAGGTTCTGGCATGCATCAATCCCACATTGCCTATAGGAGACCACGCAACAAGTGACGTACCGAGGCAGGTGATCAGAAGGGCAAATTCCTAACTTTCGTCCAGCCATGGCCAGAGGTGATTTGCTTGAACCTGACAAAAGCTTGAAAAAATTTCCAATTTTATTAATTTTGCTTTGCCAGACCTTACGTTGGACGTTGGTCGAAATTCCCCGGAAGAGGAGGGATAAATACATATTTTGGTCCATATCGTCCCACTTTTTCCAACCGGATCCTGCTTTTTTCACCTGCCCCCGGTCGGTACACCATGCACCGTCGATGAAGTCAATCACCATCAGACAAGTTGCAGTAGACGGCGTCCTTTTCAATCATAGGGGACGTGACGCACGGATGCATTAAGGTTTTCAATTTCTTTTTAAATAGTACCCATTATCCGTCTATCCTACATGTCAGTTTTAGGGGTGCATGCCATTCATAGTGTCAATTTTTCTTGTTTAAGCGACAACAGCAACATAAATGGGAAACATTATTTTTAGAAGTTATCAATTACTACTTTATTGCACTAGTGGCAGTGCATAATGGTATAAATGGCTAAAGAGTATCCTTGTTTAGATGTCTATTAGGGTCATGCCATCAGTACAAGTTAATTTCAGAATGTTATTTGCAAGATTAGAGGCACTTTTTGCAGCATTAGGGTGAAAGGGTCTCCTTTTTACTGAAATAGGTTAGTGTTGGGTGGGACATGTGACAACAGGATGGTATATTAGTGGCAGCTAGTGGCTCTGGGCAGCCTTGAATCTACATATAGCTACCTTATGTGAGCAGGATGACTTCTGTCATGTAGATCAACCATAGACCCACAGGCGACTTTACTTACCGAGCAGCAGGCCCCAGCAATGACTGCTGGAGGCAAATGAGAAGGCTGGCACTGTCCCTTCGATTAGGCGGCCAACGCCTCTTCAATATAGCAACGCACCCAAAATATCAAAATAATTTACAGCATGACGGAGTGGCAACCATCAGAACCAATGTGGGTTCTGGGTGATATGGGTCGTCCGTTATTCCCTATGAACAACAGCCTACCTCGTCCCTCCTTAATTCATACAAAAAGAAATCAGAAATAACCATTACAGTGAAGTTGATTCCGCTCCAACGGTTTTGTAATAAAATATTCCTTGAGAACAAAAAAATTCAGATTTTTTCGTATCAAAGTTTCACTTTTACGTGTTAAAACAATGGCGACTCTAAAATTGTGATTTTGAGACGCCCCCCCCTGTGTCCCTTTGTTACATACACTGCATACAACTGCATATGACACAGTATGGCATCGAGGCCGGCATCAAGCGTTACTGTTACACGATCATGCCGGGGCATCATATTTATAGCTATCAAATTCAACTTCGTCCAAAAAAAAAAACAAACCAGCGATGGACACTAAATAGACCAAGAATGGTTTCCAAGGATGTCGCCAATCTTCACACTGCTGTTCATTTTGTTCATCCATGTCCTTACAGATACAACGAAATTTTCTGTTGTGAACTCACATGCTGCCAAACACCGAGGCCGAGCGGAAAATATATCAAAAGCTTCCTCGCAAGGCCAAAACACTTTTGTAAAGTACGAAGGACATATAGTTGGCTCAGAATTAAGGGGTATCCAACGCCTTCATCTAACCAACAGGAAGCTAACGTCTAGATGCGCTCGATGTATATGTTTTGTTTTTTTCCCCACAACATAAGAGCGTGTTTTCATCTACGACATAGCTGGGAGTAAATCTTGACAGGTCATTCTCCATTCATCAACCCTGACCGTACATTGTGGTTAACATCACTGTGCGCAAATGCATCAACTATCCGTACATGGTATGCCCCAGGAATTAGAATACAGAACACTAATTGTTTGACGTCTTTGCAAGACCTCGTGATCTATATAGTGGGTGCCTACACCAGTTGAGCTTCCTCCTCTTTGTATTGCAGACATACTACATAATCTTAGAAGACAGCAGTCATTACTAGAGCTTATAGCCAAATTAAATCCCCTCCACCATCACGTCATCACAGGAGCAGTGTCAGTCTCACCTAAACTCCAACACCAACTCTCCCTCTGAAAGGAAATGTTTCATCTGTCCTAACCAATTAAACCTTATGCTCACTGGGTAGGCAAGAGGCTGCGAGAGAAGTCTTTTCGACATTCTTTTTCCCTTTTTTATTGCTGAATGACAATACCTACATTTATATCTGTGACAAAAAGTTAGTGGAGAGGCCAAGTTAGGCCAGTCAATGATTCAAAGCAAAGCTATCTGTTCTAAGTTGAATTTCTTGGAAACTGATCTGTCCAACAGTGCTTGCTAAGTGACGACTTTTTCGCAGCAGATTATCACTATGGATTAAGATTGTCACCTGCTTGGGTTCTGGATGGTGGTTAAGCAATTGGTCCGCACATTGACGCACTACCACTGGTGAGTGGTGATCGACTATTACGTATGCAGCAACATACTCTTGAGGGTCCAATGGGCACCATGCTTGTATGCATCCGCCACATTGCGTATTGCAGCAACTTTGCGTCTGTAGCGCAAAGAAGTAATTTTGAGTTGTGATAGTGCATATTTCTCATCTATTCCTATACCTTTAGAGCCTTTTTCTCTAGATATTATCTAGTAATACACTCAGAGGTTTGGCTGCTTCAGGCCAAATGTGAATGGGTCGGTCTACAACCACCTTTTAGTACAGAGATGAACAACTTCCTTATCTCCAAAATGCCCTCTATTATCTCCATTTGGATCAGGAGGTCCTTGCAAAATGAAGGATTTTTGTTTTCTTCCCATTCACCTTAGATATATCCCCATTTCAGGTGTCACATTCAAGAAGGTCTATATGACATTGCTTCTCTGATGGCTATCACCTTCATGACACAGACTTTCTGAATCATGTGTTGATATAAATATGTAATTAATACTCAGTGATAAATATAAGTAAAGAATCAGCTGTCAGTTTTAAAAGTGCCCTCAAGTATACTCCAGTGGCAAAAAGACCCTTCTACTATTGTGCCTTTGTAACTTTCCTGATAAGGAAGCTTCCATTTGAATAATGATCCATGCCTCTGGCATCATGATTAGAGTTTTCTAAACACTCGTCATCCTTAGAGTCCTTTGTCGTACAAAACAAAGATACGAAGCCTGAACAAGATGACATGTCTGTACTTTACAGAAAAAGGTGGTTAGTTTTCATTCAATTTTCAGTGAATGCTGTACAGAAATCAGCAGTGCGCAGATTTTGCTAAGGAACGCATGATTGGAATGTTAGAGGCCCGTTTACGCTACTCCGTCAAATAGTAGGTTTTTTTTGCACAGGAGTATAAATCATTTTTGCTTATCTCAGAATGTCTCAGATGATCCTGAATATGAAAATATCACCAATCAAACCGGTTTCAGCTCGTAAAGTGGTAAGAGACAACCCTTTATTATGATTTTAGGGGGATTTTGGCGGCCATTTGGAAAGCGCCTTCCTGGCAAAAACCTAGAATCAGAGATTGGGCAAAATATGAAAAAGTTAGTTTAGTTCCATTGCTACACCTGTGGGAACAATTTCGGGGACTTTTATACAAAGTGCACAATTCATCATATAAAGACGGCTTAACAGCTTACTAGAATGATTGCATGAAAGTTAATGTTTGAAAGAAACAATTCAAGTGAAACTGTCACTTTGTGGAGTTCAACGAAGCAAAGAGTTCTTCAATTGTAAGCTCCATAAAAAGCGATTGTTTATGTTAAATCATTGTTTTGTCAGTATGTTTTATACTCACTCTGTTAAAATATTATGTATGCATGTTGAACTTACGGCAGCATTGTAACCATCGTTCAATCACTGTATGTAGGAAATTGGAAATTTTGGACTAAAATTATAGGAAGGTGCAGGCATCTATGTTAGATATATCATTAATTGGGGGAAGGAAAATTCCCACCCTATACTGAGAAGAGTCTGTTGTACCAGTGGGTAACATTTGGCCTAGTTTGACAGCAGTTCCAGCCAGCATTTTTGTAATGCCATGATGATTTTTTTTTTCTTGTATGATCGTCATGGAAATGTTTACATTTGAAATGACCTCATCTATAGTGTGTATGCTGCTTTCATAATCCTAGGCTCAGGTTAAATGAGGACTATACAAGACTGACATTGTGCATGCATACAAATGTCACAACCAAATTTGATAAGGGTGTGTACAATGGGGTTACATTCCAGCCTGTCTCAAAAAACAATGGTACATCAGAAAAAAAAAATGGTTAAATATGAAATTTCAAAATAAGTCACTCTTACTTGGTATAATTTAAAAGAACAAAGCCCAGGCTTTCCAATGGTGTTTTTCATCTTATTTGCTTTGGTCAATCCAGAAGATATAATCAATTTAGGGCGATATACCAAAAAATCGATTTTGTGCCACTTTTATGCATGGCAGAGGTGCTTCGCCCAGTTATGCCATGCGTTTGGAGCTCAACAAACGATTCCAACTGACAAAGAGAAACAAAACACAAAGTAAACAAAAGAAGTCTAGATTTATCGACACACGTTTAATAGTCAACATAATCAGTTCAATGATAAATAGCTTTTTCATAAATATAAGCAATACAATATTTATTGCACGTCAGTGAAATAGAATCTTGATTTATTACAAAATTGGTATGTGTTTTAAAATCATGCCAGAAGGGATGTTGTAATTGCAGTAGCAAAAACAAACACTTCAAATCCAACGAAATGGTTTTTTTGAAAATATATAAAAAAAGTAAAAAAAAACTCTATGATTAATTTTAATTTGAATTTGAAAGCAAGATATCAAAGTCTGATTAGGAATTTGCGTTCATGGATACTTCAGACCCATAAAAAATCTCTCCTCCAGGTTGTGCTGTACGCCACCTGTACGTTCATGGTTCTCTTCTAAGTTCTAACAAACAACAGTACGGTATGTCGAATGTTATTCACTTATTATCATAAGCCAAGAATTTGGACATAACTTTCACAATTACGTAGCTGTTTTGATTTTTTAGAGTTTCCTTATGAAAGTTAATCCCTTTAAAGATTTTCATATCTTTCAAGTGTGAATAACTTATGTTAACAATTCCGTTCACCGGGTCACTCAACAGAAGTGGCACAACTCGCTTTTTTGGTTCCGCAGTAATCCTGGGTTTATCTCTGGATTGAAACAAGCAATGAGATGAAACAAAAATCCTGGAAAGCCCGGATCTTTTTTCTTTAATGTGATATACAAAACGCTTAGTTAATGTTGAGATATAATATTTGAAAAAATCGGGTTTTGAATTGTACCATTTTTTTTGAGACCAGGCTGTAGTCTGGAAACCACTCGTGATCCAGTGTAGTTGGATGTGATACATGTCAATATTATTTGCTTTGTGTCCAATTATTGGTTCCACCTGTTAAGCTAGCTACAAGAATGAAGCAAATGTCTGACTATGTACATTATAATATTACGACCAATTAGTGGCTCATCTCATAATTAAAAAAAGTTTGGAGTGCAACAAACAATAACATGTCCAAGCATTTTATAAAGACCTTTGATCAAATTGTTTAAATTAGTAGAAATTAATTGTGAGCTTGCATCAATCAGCAGATATAATTCTTTCTGGTCAAAAAGGTCCTCTCTGAAATCAGTAATAATAAATTTATATCTTAACACACTTAAACAAATAAATTTTGCAAACATTCATTTAGTTTTGCAATTGCGATTTTCAGGTGTCACATGTTTGAATCTAGTGTTGCATGCCAAAACAAATGTTTTTTCTCTGAAAAAATAAGCTCTTTCACTTAAACACTAAAACAAAAAGTCTGCACATGTTCAGCCTATGATGTTTACAAGTTTAACATCTGCTGACTTGCTTTCTTAGTTTGAAACAAGCATATTTGACAAAATAAACCATGTGTACACAATGATTTTAGTCCTTGATTGGAAATAATCATAAAGTGAATAGTGACATAGGGCCTAAATGAATGACTATCATTTTAACAGTATGTTAGCCATAAGTTTTGTTAACGGAGTGGGCAATTTACAATTTTGCAGTCAGTCCAAAAAAGATTACAAGAAAATCGGAGTGTCTTACTGCCATGTGTGTGCTTTGGCTTTGTTAAAGACGCTCAAGCACTTTTGATCCATTGAGGAAAGCCCCATTAATACTAATGACATTCTCATGAAAATGAAGTTATTTTGGGGTACCACTGGGGCACTTCTGTTAGCATTATGGGATGTTGGATTTGTGATCTTAGAGCTCGAGATATTTTAAAAGCTCCTGTGTGATTTAGTGAAAGCATGGCACAGGGTTAGCACGGGGTAGGTTACCAATTATTTGAAAGGGCCATATTTTTCCGATCGCTAATAGCATCCTCCCCAGAACCCCAATTTTACGGGAGTGGTATTTTGGTGCCAGAAGAAAGCTTTTTTCATTACCTGTGAAATTGCGGCTAAAAGAGTTTGGTTTGGAGGATGCAGCACAACTGTGCCATTTTGGTCGACCAATATTATTCTTCACGGGACTATATGAGCTTAAAAAATTGTGTTTTAGCTCTTCAAATCAAACTGATTTAAATATAACGAGGGAAACCTTACAGACAGGGTTTTGGGGTCAACCGGTCAAGATCATCCAATCCAAAATAAAAACAATAGGCCATCACTCTTTAAAGAGACACAAGACATTTCCAGAAAGAAGTGCCCAGATTTTTGGGCCTATTTGGACGGTTACCAATGTATTAGATCACGCCTGAGGTGAATACGATTACGACGTCATATATAAAAAGATCATTAAGTCGACGGATTTGCATTTCTGTCGTGCACACAAAAAGTCAAAGCATGCTTTTATGGGGACGATACCAACTTGCAGGCAAGTTAAACAGTGTTTTTTTGTTTGCTTTGTCTTAATTTGACCAATAAGCTTGGAATCATTCTTGGTAGGTGTTCTTCCACTAATCAAGTGCAAATTGCGAGAAAATTTATATCATCAAAAATATCCCCCCGTCCCTTTAATCATTAGCAGTACATTTTTTGAAGAGCCAACACCCATTTTCACCCACACACAAAAATTTTTTTGCACATTGCAATTAAAACTGGCTAGAAAACTATCTGTGAATGGTTAAAGTTCGAATATGTCTAAGTATCGCAAAAGAATGAAGTTCGTCAATTAGGATAAAATATCATATATCGAGAATAATTCAGCGGCTGCTGGAAAGGTCTTCCAATATGATATAGCCAGGAAATCGCACCATGTTTCTATGCTCATCCATTAGTTGTCTTTGTTGGTTCCGGCAAGTCAGGTTGGGTCTTTTTGGAGGTTGACATAGTTTCACCATGGACGGATAGAAAAGTTGCGTTTCAGTTAAACTACCCAAAATCAGGGGATCCCGATTCTTAATACAACATCACTCCTTTTGTGACAAATATGCACATTCACATATAGTTACAACACAATGTGAAAAAATCACAATTTTTTTTTTTGAAAATTGGGGGCAAATAAATTATAAAGTGATATATTTTGAAGCCAAAAGAATACCTTTCCTAACTCTATACAGACGGAAAAAGTATCTGGAAATTAAAAATTGATAATACAGCAATCAATTTTCAAAAAATTCTTAATTTAGGTTATGTTGTTTGTGCTGAAACTAAGCTGTACCTTTCCGTATATTTGTTCTAGCAAGATGCTCTTGGAACCTGGGCATTTAATTTTTAGAATACACTATGCCAGGCCTCTTAACACAGAGGCATGCCCAAGGAACAGGGATGAACACCAACCAGCCTTTGAATAATCAGAGTGGCATGAATAAATATCACATTTGCCAGGCCTTATATTTGATGTAGCTAATTACACAGGAAACGGTCCAAGCCATCATACAAATTCATAGCTCTTAGTAGCTTCTTAAGTGGCCGGACAGGATACTGGGGGTGTTGTGTAGGCATAGGAGGCATTCTCAATTGCCTGCGTTTATTCATATTTCAATTCCACCTTTATGATATTTGCCATTTTTCACAATAGATATTCAAATACTCCCACCATTCCTTTGTTCTCAAGTAACTTATTGTTGTCATTATTTCAGTTACACTATGCAAAGGATTGACAATTGAAATGCTAAATTGAATGTATTATGTTTGGCAATTGGGGGGGCGGGGTAAGCAGATACTATTGAGACCAGCAAATTTGACAATTTTCAATTTTAATGGCTTTTCTGTTTTCGTTTTAATTTTAAAAACTTTCAGGAAATTAATTTAAAAAAGTAACTATCAATGATGCATTCTATTTCAGAGCATGTGCGTGGACAATGTTGTGGTTACTATAGTAAGGGACGCACCATTAGGCTTCAAGGGTGGGGGGTTGGAAGTGTGGGTGAGGGCAAGTTTTTTT
>JAMKCH010070280.1:0-11372 GCA_023653785.1 Ophioderma brevispina | reverse complement strand
GTCAAGTGTGTTACTTGGTTGTTTGGTATATGTAATAAAAGGTATTGTTTCGAAAGGGGCATTTGTGGCACTAAAGAGACATGAGGAGATTCCCGAAAGAAGCGGCCCCCAATTTTTTTCGAAACCCCGGGTTTTTTGCATATTTGCAATGTATGTTTTCCAATGTATTAGCTCACACATGAGTGAATAAGCCGAATACGCTCGTCTTAGGTAATAATATGATGATTGAGTACTTTATGTTCTGGCACGACAGAAAGTCAAAGCACGGTGTTAATTCTATGGGGACAATTACGATAGGCAGGGCAAGTCAAAACAAGGTTGCTGTTTTCTTTTGAATGGTTTTGTCCAATAAAACTTCGGAACGTTCTTGGTAGATGGTATACAATCGAATCTGTGCAATTTGAGAGAAATCGTTATCTAAAAAAATCTTATCCTTTCATTTAATGAGTTGGATATCTTGGCTATAGGGCGGAAGGGTTATTTCATGTTGGTGGCGTTTGTGTATAATGTGATGGTGTTTGGAGAGATAGCTATATGTGTTAGGTATGTCGAAGTTTAGGGTTGTGAAGGTATCTTTTAGCATAGACTCTGTTAGCAGGGGACTGTAGTGTAAGAGTGTGCGCTTACGGTGGTAAATTGTGAATTTTTGCACACAGTACTTTAGCCATGATACTCATAAATTGATTGGAAGCACTTGCCAACCCCCTTAATGGCCCAAGATTGGGTTCAAGGTTATTTTAAACAGGGGGTCAAAAAATTTAAAATGTTCTGAATGTGTTAAAAAGCAGACCATGGTGTTTGCTCTGGTCACCAAGGATCCAAAACGGTATAGTTTACAACATCTAGGCTTTATCGTTCCGGATGATAGGGTTTAAAAACTGTTAAATAAAAATGGGCGAAAAAAAGTCAATTTTGGTGTTGTACATGGGTCAAAAGTTAATGTTTGCTTTGATTCAGGTAATATGTGCTGGCAAAATTGTTTCCCTAGTTTAAAGGATTGAAATAAAGAATAGTTTGCCTTATCTGTATGCTTAGTTTTCACGTTATCCAACAAATAGGTCACAGGTCAATAAGAATCAATAGATGCCATATAGTTGTTGACTTCATTCGCCATTTGTTAATAACCAGACACGAAAGATAGTCAAAACTTTTCTTATATTCATTCTTTAGATAAACAACATTTGAACCAGATTTTACAAACTTGGAGAAACTTTAATGCTGTGTTAAAGCTTTAATTATTTCAGGTTTTTTTTTCAAATATGTATTCAGGCGTACAAATGATAAGTGTATGGAAAATTGGACTGTAATATATTTTAGACTAATTATGTGTGAGGTGAACAAAAAAAGGTTGATTTCGTTGTAAAAGCCTCGGTTTGATAGAGAACGTGACGTCAAAATGTTTATATTTCACGATTCCTTTGTAATTCGGGCAGGGAGGGGGGTCGGACAGAAATGGAAAGCCTTTGTTTTCTTTTTGGATATATTGTTTTTTAAATATATAGGTTTTCTTAGTAATTTGCACTTGGGTTAATTGATTTTAAGTAAAAAAAAAAAAAAAAGGACAATTTGGAATGTGCCCTGATGTGAATCGCGAATAAGCAACAAACAATTAATTATTCTGAAAGTGATGTTCCTTTTTGTGTCTGGTTACAGCATCTGGTCATTAATTTAAGGGCAAAGTGAATTTACTATGGAAGGAATGGGACAAATATTACACCACAGTGACCAATTGCACCGTAATGTAAACATCTCATCATACATCAGACGTCCAACAAAAAAACCGGAATTTGGAATTACTTTCTTGGGGTATAGTGGACAATAAACAAATACATAAGTAAATAGGATGTGAATGACTCTGACGAACCATGAATAACATTATTTTGGCTGAGAAAAGTCCTTAAAATAAAATAGCCGTTTGAGTGTTCAATTGAGTGTTAAAGGTCGGTGTTTTTGTGCGTTAATATTAGGAAATTGTGGGATACATGATTTAGGTGAATTTCTCAAAATGGGTGCATGTGGGATAGACTCAATATAAATGTTGGGACCATTTAAAGATGATTCAGAGATTTTGAAATATAATTTTTTTTAGTGTAGTAATTAAAAATAGTCATCTAGAACTAAAGC
Source organism: Ophioderma brevispina (assembly GCA_023653785.1). Lineage (NCBI taxonomy): Eukaryota > Metazoa > Echinodermata > Ophiuroidea > Amphilepidida > Ophiodermatidae > Ophioderma > Ophioderma brevispina. The sequence continues at coordinate 9,248 of JAMKCH010070280.1, read as the reverse complement.
TATTCACCTAAAATGCTAATCCAAAGTTAGAGATGACTCGGGGTTGTCGTTTTCATGCAGTTTAAACTTGTGCACACCCTACAATGCATAGGATAACGTGTATAACGAAAGTTTCCGGATCCGAATTTATAACAAACGTGTGATTTTCTATATGAAGGACTTCGATTTGTAGACAGGGCCGGCGCAAGCTATGCGCAGGTGCGCGATCGCCGACCACTTTTTGCGAAGCAACAAAAAGCGAGAGAAAGAGAGGAGAGAGGGGGGTGAGAGAGAGAGAGAGAGGGGAGAGAGAGAAGCAAAAAGAGGGAGAAAATAGAAGAAAGCGAAGGGGAGATAGTGAGAAAGAGGGGAAGGGAGATCGTGCGAAAGGTGGAATTGAAAGTTTCGATTGTCTTAAATAAGTAAGTATGGTTATTCAAAATGGGAGGTATATCAATGGTGGATCCAAGGGAGCCGTCGTCCGTCCTCAAACTCGCCGGAAAAAAAAAGCAATGCGACAATGATACAGCCTCTTTATACTTTGTAACTGACCCATAAAAAGTTCCACATTTTTTTTTCGCGTACGTACAGTATAAAGGTTGCAACGAGAGATTTCAAAAAACATGTGTCCGAAAAATATTGAAAATTCTGATTTCGCACTAATGTAAAGCTTTTTCTATCAAAAAATATCCCCATATGAAATGACTAATCTGAGATTTTCTTTGGTATGATACACAAATTTGTGAAAATTTCGAATTGACTATGGTTTACAGCCCATCAGTGTTAATTTGGAAATAAGCAAATCAAAATCGTCTTTTGTTTTCCACTTTCAAGGTATTTCTGTAGCCCCAAATACAAAGTAAGAAATATAGTGGGTCTATATGAAATCACTACATTTTAACACAATCTACAGATTGTCCAAAATCTTTCCGTTGACACCTAGAAGGAGTTACAGCTGCGATTCAGTGCAGGGCCTATCTTGGTTTGTTTCTTAAAGATTTAAAAGGGGGTACATGTGGAACTCTTCAGCATTATATAGGGGACAACTTGCATATTTAACAATTGTTAAATTTGCATGCGGAATTGCTTGTGGAAAGCGAAATTGCAAAGTTCGATACCTTCCCGCACTCACACACCTCGTGTCGCTTAAGGAACTCTCCACGAACATGTTACAATGATGTTACCACTTTACTTTTACTTGATCACACCAATTATAACGTGAACCACCACTTACAAATTTCAAATGTTTCGCATCAAATGTGAATGAGAATATGCGTTTGGACAGCGAAACATTGCAAGGGTTCGCGCTTTCGCGCGGGAGGGGACACCCAATGTCCACTGTTAAACACTTGTTTAATTAAAATTGTGCGGTTTAAAAGAGGGTTGTTTAAAGTGTGTTGTTTAAGTTTTAAACAACCTTGTTTTAAGTTTTAAACAACATGTTTAGTTTGGTGTTATAACATGTTTGTCTTAAACAAAGGTTGTATAACTCGACATCTTTATCCAACTGCTGTTTTACCCTGGTAATCGCTCAACCTTGTTAAAAGTCAAATTAAACCAATGGGGTTAAAAAATATTTAAAACAACTGATTGTTTAAATTAAAACAAGATAGTTAATTTAAACAAGTTGCTTAAATTTTTAACAGGGTGAGCGATGACCAGGGTCTTAACCAGTGTTTGTTTAAAATTTTAACACAACTTGATTACACTTTGTTCTAACAGTGTTTGCCCCACTACCACACCCCTCACGTCGCTTGATATATTAACTCTCCATGAACATTAACCACGAGAGCCCATCTAGAAAACATTTTCCCGGACCATTAGACGTCAAGGGGGGTTGGAAATTCACCCCCCACCATACGAGCAAATGCGTGAAACGGCCCGTGCACCCAAACTTTGCCGTGCTGATCATTCAAATTCGCATTAATTGACACAGTGAAGTTTATCTTTTACAGACGTTTATATTTATTATATTACTATTTACTATTTACTATATTACTATTTTTATAATTAACTTACAATTTGAAATGGGTTCCATCAATTATTAAGTAATTAGTAGAAAATATGCTTGGAACGTAAATACTAAACTAAAAAACAGTGTTCGTCCGCACCCACACCGCATCGCTTACGCGGCATAGTGGCTGAATTGCGGACCATTGAATAAGGCAAAAACTAAACAATGTGATTTTGCCTTTGCAAAAACGGTTGGGTCAGGCTTTAATATAATATTGGTTTACATCAAATTGGCATGAATATAAAATGTTTTGGAAAAGATGAACATTATCATTGAGTTAGAACTTGCCCACACTCAACAGCAGCTCGATTATAGGGGCCTACATAGCGTACTAATCATGACACTTTGCATTTAACAATTAATGTTACCCATCAACTATATACGGTTTTAAAACCGTTGATATACCTATAAGCATTATTTCAAATTGTTTATCAAAATTTGCATGGGAAAAAACTGTGTTTTGGGAAGCGAACATCGCAAAGGTTCCTCGCTTTGCGCGAAGGGGGAACACCCCACCCGCACCCCAGACAGCTTTATATACTGTTTTATGAAAGGTTTCCTGTCGAACACTTAGTTAAACAAAACTTAAACCATCAACTATTTTACTTTTTAAAAACGTTGATCATACCTACAGAGTGGTCCAAAAAGGTTTACACCTTTTTGTCTTAAATTCTCAAAAGTGGTGTGGACATATCAAATTCGTTTGAAGATATTTATTACTACAAGATCGTGTTACAACCTGGTGATGAAAATGACGTTAAAAACAGAGCTTAAATAACAAAATGGCGGCTGTGTGGAGAAAATATATTCAAAAACCACTTGGCACACAGTAAGTTATGGACAAATCGTGGTAACAATAATCAATACCATTGCGTGAAACCAAAGGCCTACTCAAGTAACAAAATACTGACACCCTTTCAATCAGGAAACTGACACCAAAGGACGTACAACTTGATCACTTGACTACATTCAAAAATTAATTCAATTTACAAAATTAATAAAGTTGAGTTTCAATTGGAGAGAATTTAAATTAAAAGGGGGATGATTCTTTTTTTGTTGTAACTAATCACTTTGAAGCTGTAGCTCAGTATTATCCCTAAAAATAAGGAAATTTAAAAAAACGAGGAATGTTTTTCGACAGAGAGTAATAAAGTACAAGTATACCAAATATCAGTCTTTGCTATAATGATCGTCAACTAAGTGCCATAGACTTACGCAAAAGATCGGTTTTTCACCTTTTTCTCATATGGCGGCAATTTTTTCATTTCAGCTGTGTTTTCAACGCCGTTTTCACTAGGTTCCAACAAGATATTTTAGTTAATTAAATATCCTCAATAAATTGTATATTTCTAAGCCACATTTGAGAAATTTGCATAAGAAAGTGTAAACTTTTTGGACCACTCTGTATATGCATTAAAAAGCATACCATACAAATTTCAGTTGTTTCCTATCAAATTTGCATGGGAAAATTGTTTTTTGGAAAGCTAATATTTTCAAGGGTTCCGCGCTTCGCGCTGGAGGGGGATATATCCCCTCCCATCCCACAGGGGTGATCCAGATTTGAAACACGTCCAAAATTACCGGGGGACTGAAGCTAAATTGTCGAAAATGGGCTGATTTTTCAAGATTTTGGCAGAATTACCGTTATGGGCGCGCGCCCCTCCTATTTGCCGCCCCTCCCTAGATCCTCGCTGACCCACCCCCTGACAGCTTGATCAAATTTGCATAAGAACATGTTTTTTTGGAAAGCGAACATGCAAGGGTTTCGCGCTTCGCGCAGGAGTGGGACCATTACTGGGGCCTGGGCCTAGGTCTGGATCATAATTTCGCGCCAAAATCTCATAGAATCCACGCAACGCCGTTTTAAAAAAACCCGTACTCTCTGCACTGTTAAAATAAACCTGTAAAAACAGCATTTTGACTGGGCATCTGGTGACTCACTACACTGCAGAACCTAAAATACTGGAGCCGTCAACATACAAAACCTTGCATGGAACGGAAATACGCATAAACTCTCAAGCTTCACGTTATTGTTGGTCGCTCTCACGATCCCTACCAAATTTTCCACGCTGTAGCTATGGCATCATACAACCGTGTATTTACGTTACACTGGTTGTAAAAAGTTAGATTTTCCGGCAAACATTTGAGAAAAAGAATACACAAGGGAAAACGTAAAGAATTAAAAATTAAACCAGTTTATACACTTTTTTTATATATGTAATTTACCCATTCTATTTCCCACCAATACTTAATAACCATATGAATAAAATTAATACCTGTATCCCACTAGATTCGAACCAGGGGTCGTTCCCGAACTATGAATCCGTAAATTTCATCTTACGCACGGCTTAAGATTTTGGTTACGACCATGGTAGTAGCGTTCCCGAACAGTGTACTTAAGATGGGCGTGAGTGCATTTCTACCAGTAAAACCTAGACAATCTTACGTGAAATACTAAGCAGATTTAAAGGTCATTCCATTCATGAATTGGGATTAAAGTGGGCTCTTGTCGGGTGCAAAAGTTTGAGGACACGTTTGCGAAGTTACCATGTGCCTATATTCACTCGGTATGAATGCTTTTATTGGTGGATTATAGAACTTTAACAAGGATTAAAACATCGGAACAGGGTTAGCTTGATTGTCGGTCAACTTGGTCTGATTCGGTATTTTTTTTTTTGTTCGAGGTGTGTGATGTGTGTGGGTGTGTTAAACTCTTCAATAATTTTTTATTGCTTTCATGGACTCCGGTGCTTCACTCTTTTTCATCACGGTATTAATGGAATTCGTTTAGTATAGAATGTTAAGTATAGTACTATTTCAGTGAGTTATATCTCTGCGAGTGCGAGCTGTTTATTTCATTCTATTTAGGATGTAATTCATACTCTATTTTGTTATGTTTTTTTAATCGAAAATTCGGGAGGGTCATTTTATTATAAAAGAAATTATAATTAAAACGCAATATCGTGTAACCTGTGTACACGTAGCTCTATACATAACTTACAGTGTAAATGTACATTTAAATTTAATTACTGCAAGATGCAAATACTAACTTGCTTGGCACAAGGACGGTATTGTAAAGTTTTTCTTAATAATATAACATAGACATATAACAAGATGTTCCATGTAGATCAAATCCTGGAATTAAAGATAATTTTCTTACAATATGGATAAGTATATATTTTTTTGTTTTATGGTCTAGAGTTCCAGATATGTTTGTATCTAAATTTGCAAATTTGAAGATTTTGTTTTGAGCAATGCAAAATTTACTTGTTAGAGGGTGAAGTTGGTCATGATAACCTACATAAAATTATTTTATTGTTACTTGGAGCAAAACGGGTTATACGGTTTATAATTTGTCTGCATAAAACTTGATGTTACAAGCGCTAGCTACCCAACACTTAATCTAACAGCCATAATGTCGCAATGATTATCCCACTCTTCATAAGGCGGACATCTCGCGTATCTTTGAAGATATTAAAAGCAAGGACACAATACTGTATAGGCATATTAGTAGATTCTTCAGTAGATAACATGAATACCTTCGTTGATGTGTCAATGTAATCCATGCACAAGGAGTAGTTATTCATATGTAGACAGTAATTCAGCATTTGAACCTTTTAGCAAATTAAAACACCTCCACAAAACCATGTTTTACTTTTCTTACAAAAGAGGTGTATTTTTATTTTAAAAGGAAACAATTGTTTTGAAATTGTGAGACAATGTCCGACAAGAGGGCTAGGCCTAATAAGTCTTTCAAATCTAGCTTTGAAAATGGGTCATTGAGTGACACTGAGCAAAACAAAACAGAACTAAACCAAGTCACCAAAAAAACATTACACACACATACACCCCCATACATCACCCCCTAAACCACACCCAAAACCCAAAAGAAAAGAGGGTGCCCCCCCCCCCGGTTCTCGTCTCGAGACATGTTCAAATGGTTGGAATAATCTCCTACAATCATCTCCCAGCCTCACATCCCCTTTTCACAAATGAAATACACGAATACTAGCTCTTCCATAATGTCCATAATATTTCAATTATATGGGAATTGTCAAGTCTACGGTCTACTATGAGTTAGACCGTAGAAATTCGCCGAAATTGGACGATAAGCCGGCTGACTAAGTTAAGTTTCAGGAAGCATGCATGAACAGTCGTGGAAAATCGTACGTGTTAGTTACGACAGACGTAGAGTTTTGAAGGAAATCTTAAGTGCATACTAAGTTTCGGGAAAGCAGTAAATTCGTAAGTGTGAACTTACGCAAAAGTTGCGATGGAAAGACGCTACGACTGTCGTACGACCACGTTCGGGAACAGGACCCCAGGGGCTTAAGAGTACAAGTCCTAAACCTTATCAAATACACTACGACTTTACTGATAACATATGCTAAAATTAATATAACTCATCAAAAGAAATAAGTCCCCCCTTGCAAATATGGACGTAACTAAAACATTATCGGGCCCCATAGTTGATTTAAATTGTAAAAATGCCTGCCCTGATTCTTTTATATCATTCAATGGCATTAATTTGAACCACAAATTCACCCTTCACCACGAAAATCAATCATGATAAAATTGATGCACGAAAAAAAGTTGTACAACTTTCACTACATAGGGATCGTCACTATACTGGGACATGTCTCTGGAGGACATCCATTGATAAAATGAGGTAAAATTTAAATAATTAAAAGCAAATTATTAAAACAATTTTGTTATTAATTTATTTAAAATTAATTGTTTCTAAATTAATGAAAAAATGCTCTCACACATGAACGATTTTGAATACAGCTTATCCCTTTTGATTGCTCTCATTCACAAGGTAACAGTGTTTCTTCAATGAACTGTTTGTCATGTTTTCTGATGAAATAAATTTATTTTAAATTAACATTTTAAATTAAACTGCAAAGGCGAGTCATCACAAAGGTCACCAGGCTGAACATTGTCCCTGACAATTTTAAAACATTGTAGCAAAACGTCGGTCTTGTAAATAAATGGTAGGCTAAAGTCTATGACAACAGGAATGCATAAATGAGTATTGAATGCATGGAATCCCTATGCAGAAAAAGGGCAACTTTTTTAGTGCATCAATTTTATGAAGTGATGATTTTCGTGGTGAAGGGTACAAAATTTGTTGGTCCAAAAAGTAATGTCCATTGAATGAGTATAAAGTTCAGGGCACATTTAAACTTTGAATCAACTTTAGGGGACCCGATAATTTTTTAGTTACGTCCATAATCAAGGGGGGGGACTTTATTTCTTTTGAGGCGTTATAATAGGTGTGTATTCACTTTTTTTCAAATTAAACTAAATATATACAAAAAGGGGAAAAAGAGTTTTTAAAACGATTTTAAAAAAGGATATGGAAAATAAGAGTTTGCATTTTTAATTGACGTTAAGTCGGCTACGTTAGTTAACACATTTTATAGGTAAACGATTTTCATAGTTCGTGTAATTCTTACACTTAAAACAACCGTAACTTACAAAAGAACGTAATATTACGGAAAATATAATAAAGATCAGCATTTATAAAACTAGGCCTACTTTTTTCAAAATGTGTAGTATTATTTTATCCAGTGTTTATTTACATTTTTCTGCTTCCAAATTGTAATTTTAGTTAAAAAAAAAAAAAAAAAAAATGAAGATTATTGAATAATTGAGGTTTACCGTAATTAAAAAGGTTAAAGTCTGTTAAAATTAGGAACATTTTTACAGTGTGTATAGTGCTTACACGGACAATCATTAGCCCGCCGCACCACTTTCAATTTGCTCCCGCCGGCCGTTTGAGCTAGTATTTTACACAGTGACTAGTATATGGAACAAGCATTATGTATATGCAAAAAACGCGATTTGTTTGAAAAATGAGTGCGCCCTCATCGGGAAAACTCTGAGTCAGCCTTTAAGCCGCTAAAGCTTATTATGTGGTAATGTGTCCAGGATCATATTCTTTTTTGGACTTGGTCAGGAGCAGCCGTAGTTTAGTTCTATTTCAATCGTTGATTCGGGCGTTTGTTTTTTAACTTTGTTTATTCTATTGTACTGATCCCTAAAAATATAAGCAATACTTAATATGTTTCGCTTAGAAAAGTATGTTGTGTATGTATGTGGCTCCGTTAGTTTCGATCCATATTACGCCAAATTCGCATGAACGGTGATGAAGATAACTGCGTGTTCTAACTATATTCAGACGAAATCCTTTCAGAAAGGTCTGAAAAAAATCAACGAAAATATAGGGTGGTTGCTAGCATGTACTCATTGTCTAGTGCGTAAGCGTTGACGTGTTTGCGGGGGCATATTACGCATGAGGAGCTATATGCAGTACGCAATGAATAGGCGCCTCAGTGTGAAATGGTGAAGAGAAAAATAAAATACTAGAAAATGAGGAGGAAAAAAAACAAATTAAATATACGGAAGTTGCGAGCAAGATGGAAGTTTGAGGTTTTGTTGTTATTCAGAAGATGTGAATTACATAAGGTACAGGATATGACGTATGACGGAATCTATAACCTGGAGTTATGAAAAAAAATTAAGGGTAGTTGTGCGGCCGAAATTCTCAATTGCAGGACGCTGAAAATTTTATACGGAGGATACGGAACTTCAGTTAAGGAAAAAGTTACGGGATGTTTGTTGACGGGGAGTCATAACTGCAGGATGACGAGACCTTTCATCCGGGGGAGGTATGATGAATTGTGAGTGTCGCGGGACGCCGTCAGCAACTCAGTCTATGGACCGGTTGCCTGGGTAATTATAGGGAGACAGAACCCTATGATTTTCCGATGAAAACGGACACAAGAACTCGGTCACTATATATAGCTCACAATCTAGATAATTATCACCTAACGTCACATACAGTTTAAAGCTTGGGAATGTAAGGACGATGGTATGGGTACTGTGGGTTGTTACAATGTACAAGGTCCTAATGACGAGATGAAGAAGCCTCAGCTTGAGCGGCAAAGATTGATCACGCGTGGGTGATGCTCTGATTGGCTATAAAATATCGGACCATCCACCGCTGCTCATGGCTGCTCATTGCATAATTCGACTGTGCACGGGCCAAGGTTTTATGAATGGAATTCACACTACTCATTTTACACTGGTCATAATATTAGTATTTATAAACTTACCAGCGGCACAATTTCTCGTCCGTTTCACAGCCCCTCCCCAGATTGTGCCGTCCCCGACCCACATGGACGTAATAGCTAAAACAGGATTGAAAATATGCGCTGGTATTACTAATTACATATTCTTAAACACCCCT
>JAMKCH010070277.1:0-74088 GCA_023653785.1 Ophioderma brevispina | reverse complement strand
CTCTCGAATATTATGACGAAGTATCGGACACACATGCGACTTTTATACATGAAAATCAGATTCCCCCAACAAAACACCTTCCAAAATGACCATTTACACACCAAAAATTTCAAATCCATTTCCATGAGTATCATCCATAAGATCACAGCTTGCACACCTGTATATTTTCAGAGCAATCAAGCAAACCATAAAAAACGAGTAGGGCGTTAAACAGCGGCAAAAGCGGCAAATCTTCACGCGTGGCAAGGCGCTAGTAATTACATAAGAGGCAATATACACTTTATTCGGGCGGGAAAACAATAAAAGCTATACTTATCCACCGCAGGTTGACCACTGCCAGACTCACCAGCAGAAGTAGAAGAAGCACTCCGGATTATTTTGCATTGCCGACGGACGTAATGTATGTTATAGGATTCGGCAAACGTACCAACGTGATCGCTAACATTTTGTTAAATAATATTGTAAAGACCTTTAAAAAATGTAAAGCTCCACTTTCAGCAACATTGTCACCATATCATAGTATGTTCTAAATTTACCTATGTCCCACAAAGACGTAAAATTTGTCAATTTTAAATGTTTCACCCCACCCATTGCACTTTTCAATTATATACAAACTTAGAAAACAATTCGTTACTTCCTGGACATATACTATCATGACACATTAGTTACTGGTAAATATCACATTCTATTATTAAAGTGTGCGCCATAGGTAAAAGGTCACACACAGGGGAAATGCACTAGGTATTTACTTAATGAGATCTGTCGGTCCGACTATGCGTTTTGCAGCCCTTGACATATATTGGACCTGTTTGACATGCAGGCAGAAAACAACAGCTGAGCTTTATTATCACGGTTTCAGGTGATCCAAAAAAATCAAAAGTCATCTGGAGGTCAATTTGCGTAAAAATGCAGATAAACGACAAAACTTAAAATAAAGGTGGCTGATCCAACAAATCCAGCCATCATGTTTCCTAAAAAATGTAAGACCCTTATTATTAAAGGTGCGAGCCAATCAAAATCCATACCGAATCCTCGAGGACTCACTTACATAAAAGCAAGTAAATCAATCCAACCTTAATTTGGATAGTGAAAGATTTTGAAAACGTTTTTATCAAACATCAAAAATGATGAAAAAATTCTTAAATGGGCATTTCGTGACCACAGCATAGTCCCTTGATTTACCTAAGAAATTAATAAGTATTTTAAAGTATTTTATATCATCTGAACCGTACTCATGCATGACAAAATAAAGCAATATACATCTTACTATACCTTCACATACCATTTTCATGGATAAGTTCCTTTTTGACCCGCCTTTCCTTTTTTAAAGGAATTTTTATTTATTATTATTGAATAATCTCCCACGACTGCTATATGTGCGTGCCAAACGTTTTAGCATCCGTTCATTCAATGCACTAATGGATCAAGCATTACAAAAATTAAAGCAATTCATCTTACTATAATTCAAAAAATAAAAAAAGTAAAAAAAAACTCTATGATTAATTTTAATTTTAAAGGATATTTTTATTTAATATTATTATGATATCGCCGCGCCCCCGACTAATACATGTGGTGCCCAACGCTTAAGCATCCGGTCATTAAGCACTTATAACGATTTAAAGACGCTGTTAACCAGCAAACACTTGTAAAATTTCAGGACCTTCGCTATTATTGCCCTGTATTTCTACTCTTTGTGAAACACTACATCTTTTGTAAAGTCGTTAGGTTTTCGCTTGGCCTTCTTATTGAGTACATATCCCTATGACCGTAAAAATGGCACAAACATTCCTAAACTCTCACACATGTAGATTTAGAGGATATAATCGGCACGAATATTTCGGCAACAGGCTATTTGAAAAGTAGGTCAAAAACAAGCGAATAGAGCGGGTAGCCCGCAGGCTACCAGCCCAAAAAGGCTCACATTCAAAATCCCAATTTCCAAACAGGGGGGCTGGAATTGTTTTTGTCTCTTCAAAGTTATGGTTCTTATGAATTGCAGACTTTGGGGCTAAAACTAAGCTCTAAGGCCAAAATTTCCCCAAAAGACAAAACTGCTAACACTGAATTATGCTTCCTGGGGGACTGGGAATGACGGGGAGGCATGAAAGGGGGGTTTTGAAGAGGGTTGCACATACCATACCACTGCCCTTTGTCAGTGCCCCTAACACACTAAACAGAACCCCATTACAGGGTAAACATTTTTGGATCAATTGAATACAAATGAACCTAGAGGACCTTTGACCTCACACCTATTGGGGTCACATGAGTGACTCGACTCTAATCCATATTCTACACGTAAGGCCCAAGCCAACCATTACTATGTACATGGTGAACATTTTGCACATGCCATACATTTTTTGCTGCCTTATTTTATAACCCCCCCTAACTAATATGGGGGGGGGGGCAATAATATTTTACAAGTGCCTCAGGGTGCTGCTGTGGAGTGCTTTAGGCTACTGTAACACAATACAAAATGACAATGCACATTTTACAGAAGAAATTCCATTCTATAATGCAGGAGGAAACCAAAGTTTCAGAAGACCAAAGGACGGGGATGGAGAATTGGCATCAAGGTATGCATGAACATTGACAAATAACAAAGGTTGCATAATTTGAGTGAAAGGCAAGGGTTGAGATGCTTACCAAAAACCTCAATGTAAGAGATCTCCAATATCATATGTTAAGCCTGGATCTTACTGAATAATATTATATCCAATAAATATCTGAATTTAATGAATATTCAGAGTCTGAAACAGCTGAATATAAAATAATTTTCAAATTTATAAAACTTTGTATAATAGACCCCATATTCAAGATTTAACAAACATGACCATGATCCAATCTCCTCTCTCTGTTGAAAACAATATTCACATTAAGCATTCTGCTAAATTTGCTAATAAGCATAATGAGACTGATTAAATGTGCACAGACCTACTGGGTGTTTTATGCCTAAAATATGTGGGAACACTATTCTTAATTCGCATGCAAAATGTTGTTGTCTTCTGCAGAAATATGTAGAGAGATAGACCAGTTGGAGGGTGGATCCCATTAAAGGAATACGCAGCAATGCTGCGAGAGAATAAATCATGGGGAATGATTTTTAGATTATAAATAAGAAAATATGCTACAAAGTCCAATGTAACTACTTTAAATAGGAAAAAAACACCAGTTAATAAATGATGAGTTGAGGAAATGTGTATAAAGTCCCCGCCAAATAGGCATACGCGATGACGTCTCAAAAATCTATAATTAACAGATGGATTTTGGTTACACCGCTATAAAATAAACAAAGACATCAATATGTTTGTTGTGGAGGTCGAACTGACATTCATGGGGCCAGTTTTTACGCTTCCTAAATCAGTGATATTCATCGGGAAAAGCTTTTTTTATCTCATTGCGAATTTTGTTATGGAAATTATAGACTCGATAAAAAGTACTACCTGTCTTTAATACCGATTTGAAGCCAAACACTTGCAGGTTATGGTTAGCACATCCATGCCAGTACAAAAATACCAATATATGAATTATGATGATTTTTTTTGTTGTCAACATAAGGCTTACACACAAACTATATACAGTCAAATTGTTTAGAACATGAAACGTGATGTCGATGAGTTTATTTCAGAGAGTTTTAATATTTTTGTGCCACATCGTCTATAAATCTGTTTCTTTTCAAAATCACCTTGCGGCCTGAAATTTTGAACTACTGAGAGAATCTTTAGGAAATGTTGTTATGAGGTGGACTTACCACTTCTTGCATTTCCTGAGCGAAAAGGTTGTTATATTCAGACACAGTGATAACTAATTATATGTCCTCACTCCTCTGTAAATGCTGAAAAATATTACTTCAGACAGCAAATGGAGAAGTTGAATGCGCAAGCTTTACAAAATGTATTTTCCATTAAAAAGAACCTGCACGGTTGCGCACAGATTCAAGCATACGTTCTACCTGTACATCGGGAAGGACCTAAAAGTGACAAGTATTACTGTGAATACTAAACAAACACAAATATGAGTCCTCGTATATTTTAAACCTTCTGACTTAGTCCATCTCTTTACAATTTATGTTCATTTTGGAATATATCAATCACTTTTAAAATTTCAATCCATGCCTAGCCAATTTCAATAGTTATTAGTGAAAAAATATGTACATGGTATATGACAATTGTGGTTATGTATCACTTGCAACATCTATCAGGTAAATCCACGCTGCTCACTTGCAATATTGTTTTATGGTACATTACATATGGAAACTTGCTTGACGTGAACTATTTCAAGGTTAACATCTTTCCCATCTCTCACCTCTTTGTGAACTTGTATCAAAGACTTGTGGTTGTTCAAGCTTTGTTGCTTGTACAGGGCAGGGTTTGATTTGGCATTTTGGATTTTCCAAACGGTAATTTATGGAATTCTTACTTACATTTTCTATGGCAACCTCGGTCCAGGACATAACAAAAGTCACCTCAATCTAGTAATGTCATGATAATTTGGGATAATTATTAACTGCAATCCGTGGGGTTAGTGGATTAATCTCCCTGCAAAACAGTGTAATTTTCCAATATGGCGACCAAAAAAAAAAAACCCACCATGATTTTCAGTTTGCCAGTTTTTTTCCCCAAAAATCATGTAAAATCAGCCGTGTTAGCCATAAATTATCAATTTGCCAATTTTCTAGAATTTTTTTTTCTTTTTTTCGCTGGAGGGGGGTTTTAATCATTAATTAAATATTTGTGATAATATAGACTTTAGTCAAGTCTAAGTGTAACCGTCCGATACGCGTATTAGCGCCCTCTTACCGTTACATCTTTGAAAAGACTAACACTCGGGTCGTAACGGATGTTAATGCGACTGAATTCACTGTTACGTTAGGATGGCTGTACTACCCCTGCTCCTGGTGGTGCTTTTTAAGGGGGATTGTATGTTACAATGACATGTTTTGCATAACCGCCAATATAGTATTGGGCATTAAAAAAATAACATTTAGAAGGAGCTGATGCAATAAACTCAATACCAAAGTTGGAAGAATAGCCGCTTTTTAAAGAAAATCATCAAGCCTTAACATTCAACATTTGAATATTCCTCGTAAGTTCATGTGATGGGTAACACCAGAAGTTTGTTTGCTAATTTTATCATCCTTGACAATAATTTATCAAAAATATATATGATATTTTTTTTAAATCAAGCCGAAAATGAGGTTTTAAGACAGCAGATTTATATTTTGAGACCATGGGCAGCTATCATGCAGTCCACACTATTAAAATCAACCATTAAATTGCACTCTACAGATCATCCCGTTCCTCTACAATGATTTGGGTTAACATTTTACCTATCTTTTCAGCCTTTTGTTTGCCATAATTTGAACACTATTTGGTGAACTTGGTACTGATTGATTTTTTATTGAGGCTTATTCAGCTGAATGGGAACTATCCATGTAGTATGATCTATGGCCTACCATTACATACACTTATAAAGGCACCTGTAGTGTCAGTCTGACATCATATACCCTGATGAATATTTTACTATTGTCTCTGGGCCTACCAAAAACTATGGTTTGCCTTCTAGTTAGCCTCTCCATGCATCCATTACATGCATGGTTGCTATCGATGTCATGAACCTGGCTTTATGAAACCAAATCGTCGCAATGGGTTGAAGGGCATCAGAGGATTGTCCTTCTAGCACAGTGGCCACAGTGCGATGAAAATCAATGGTTTACCATAAAATACCATTCGTGTACCATGTGTACTTTGTGGTATTTCAGAATTCCTGTCTCCACACTATAGGTATACATACTAATTACTAGATACCATAGTATTCCCCTGTGAAAATTTTTTATTATTTGGTGATTGTGCATATGTAATGGATGTGGAATCTTTGGGTTATTTAATAGTTCCTTAAATGGAATTAGAGTGCCGGTGTTTGCCCTATCAATTTAATGTGATAAATGCCCTTCCTTCCTAAGCAATGGTACGACACCAGGGCATCGAAGCAAGGTTCATCACTCCAAAGGGTAAATAAGCAAACATGCAAAGGTCAATCACCGTACTGGACCCTTGCCTGACTTTTGACACTGCCATAAATTATGCTAGTAGTCAGTAAAAATAAGTTGATTTTTAAAAATGCCTAACATGTTTCAAGTAAGTGAAGAATAGTAGTATGGATTCATCTTAATGTGCTTGAAATATTTTTCATTCTAGATTTTATCAGACAGCACAAAGGTTAAATCGGTAAAAAACAATAGATCTTTCTGCTGGTAACTGGTTAAATACTCACATGTATAATATAGTCATATAAGTGTTGGGGAAATGAAATTTGCCTAAGAGCATTCTGAGTGAATAACAAAAGCAATTTTGCCTAAACTAGGGGATAGCCATAATATAATATAACAACAACAACAGATAATAATAATGAACATTATATGGCCACTCTACAGAGAAACACAGCACCTTCCATCCAAAGCAAATGGAGAACTAAATTAATAAGTCAATGAAATTATCGCATCATGACCCCTTCGAAGAAATACAGTTTGGACTCATCTTAGAAACCAATATTATGAAAACCTCTGGATAGCAAGGATATATATAAAGGCACAACACACATTTAATGTGAAACTACACAACCGTGAATGGTACATGTATGCATCGTGCCGTGGATTGCATATTCATGATACAGAGGCTTTCACAATCTCACAGGACGCCAACTGAATCAGCCAATACCCAATAACTAATGCTAACAGCTGGATTGCCATCATAGCGGCTAATACCCAATAAGTATGGCTAACTATTGCCGAATTGCCTACATAAACAAAAGCAGTGCTTATTGACCCCAATGGCTATGATATTACACTTGACAATATCAACTGGCATTTATCATACTGGACATGTCCTGCAGAGGCAAACATTGAGAGTCATTACCATGATGACAGGCATCTATCACATCAATTTATTATGTGATAAGCCATCCTGCCGCCTGAGCCATTATTGCATTATGTATGAGACTGGAGATCAATATCCACCATCACAGATATCTGTTGTATTTTGAAAGTATGTTACAATGACACTCATACTGGTGACCATAATATACTAGGTTTTTAATAAGTTCTTTTCTCAAACCATTTCATCAGTCTATTCATACCATATCAACATTGGAAGGTAACAATACTGTGATACAGATATCAATTTCGGTGCAATGATACACAAACTGGTACATTGCATTTCAATCCATTATGCAATGAAGAAAGTCTGTTCACATTGTTCTTTATACTACAGAGCCGGAATACCAGCTTATCGATTGCAAATGTTGGCTCTTGTTGAAGAACCCAAATCAAATTGCAAGCAATCACAAACATTGCAAATACATAGTCGATTAAAAGCATTTCGCAATTGTAACAATTATTGTGAACATGTACGATGTTAGCTTTCTCTCACTGTGCTTCTGCCATAAATACAACTTTGAGAAATGTCATGGGCAAAAAAGAAATTAAGATGAGGGAAAGCGGGCTAGTCACTAATTCAGCCCCATCATAATGACATGCCCCTCTCCCCCGCTCCGCACGGGGTCACGGGAGTGTGCAATTGGAATTGCTGGCTTGCTTTTTTTTATCATATGGTATTTGAGGTATCTGATTGAAAAGTTTTTTGTTGGTATACTTAAAAATTTAAATTCATAGACATTTATTATGAGAGAATATGTGCTAGGACAAAAATTAGGCATTATATTTTCATGCCACGGTGGTATGTAATGAGCATACGTGGTGTGCTTAGAACGTTTACGCGCGGCATATATTGATTCATTTTATGGGCGGGTGTGTGCAATTTTTTCATTAGAAACCATTACGGCACTGTGGATTTCATTGACATTATTCAGACATTTTTTTGTGAAAAAATTGCCTGTAATAATGTTTATAATTAGTTAAGTCTAGATATTTTTAGGTTCTCGTCCATTGGGAAAAATGTATGCACTTGCGTCAGTTTTGACCAGATCATAATGGCCAAGCCCTGGTTCCATTAATCATATCAATGAGGCGCGTGCCATTGCTTTTTGCCAATACATCTTGAAGCTAACAAATATTCAGACATTCACATCTAATAATGTAGTTGCATTATTTGATAATTGTTAACACAATTGTATTGATTGATTGAAAGCCATGCTTTATTCTTACCAAAATTAATTTGCATCATCTGGTAAAAATGATAACCTACGACGTTTTGCTCCATAAAATGAATTAGTTGCAGACTCAGTGTTAGGGTTAATAAATGGAAAGGAGGTTATCTCTCACACGGCAAAGACGAAGGGAAAAAACAAGCAGAGGCAATACGTAGGTCGCGGCCTTCTCGCCCGTTTCATGCAATTAATTCAATAGGCACGGCCAAAATTTGTGCTATTATCAAAAGATGGGCAGCGGCAAGCAAAACCATTTTACAAGATTACACACGCCAATTATATTTTTATGCATCAATTAAAGAAATTATCTTCAGCAATTTATTATAAAGCATCAATTATAAGATGAGCGGAAAGCCAACATCTCTACATGATGAGCGGAAAGCTAACACTCAGTAGTTTATTTAAACACAGTGTTAATTTTGTACATAGAGTGAGCAGAAATCACACTAAATCATTTGGATCACTGTCAAATCACATTATGAGCGCGAAAGCTAACACATCAATAGTTATTCAGCATTTCTAGGATTGAGCGGAAAGGCCACATCTCTAAATGATGCGAGGAAAGCTAAACATCAGTGGAGTTAATTAAACCACGTGTTACTTTTACTAGATGAGCAGAAAGTTCAAATCCCTAAAATCCTTTGAATCATGTCTCAATCCACATGATGAGCGGACAAACTACACATCAAATAGTCAATTAACCACACAATATTAAATTGCACAATGTACTTATTCGTATAATCTCTTCCATTATGAGCAGCAAGCAACATTTATACCATGCCAGACAAGCCATGATATCATACCAAATCAATCTTTAATATTAGAGCAGTATGGCATATAGCAATAGCACTTAATTTCAATTCACACAAAAGGAGAGTATTAACACACGGCAGTAGCACATTACAATAGTAGTTTAGGCCAAAAGGCCAACACAGGATTGTTAAATTAAATAACGTGAAAAAATGATATGTTTGAAAATTCCACTTAATAATCAGGCCAGAATGGAAGATGAATTGCATAATTGGCATTTATATTCAGCTACACAAGAATTACAGCTCGTAACATAGTTGAGAACATAGCCAATTACATTTCTGATACAGAGAACGAATTGTTAAAAAAATGACATAATTGGCAACCTTAAAGCATTAAGCATTAGGTAATGACATGCGACAAAATAATCAACAGTTTCTGCATATATTGCGGCACAACGACAACCAGATATTCAAGCCGAATAGCAAGAATTCTGAAACAACAAAATCAAGCTAAAGCTCGCTATTGGATGAAGCCTTAAGAACGAGTATCAATTACACAGCTGAAAACATACATGAAACATCAAAAAATGCAAATTGAACTTAATAGCCAAAATGATTTACTAGATAGCATTGCCACAACTAAATGAATGGTTGATATATGTTTGCGCGGAACTACACAAGGATAATTCAAGCGAAACAGCTAAGATTCTGAGACTCAAGAGTGGCTAAAGCTCAATTGTAGTGAAGCACTAAAGAACGCGAAATAGCATAAAAGATTAATGAAGATAGGGAGTGTTGGGAGGATAAAGAACGGTGATTGACACCCCACCACCCACACAAAAGGTAAAAATAAAAATGGATAAACAAGCCAACACCACGGAAAAGAAGTGAGGCTAATATGGACGGAAGAATACAAATCTGCCATGCATGAAACGGTTGAGAAAGCCAAGTGACGAACTGGCGCTAACGGGCATTGACCTACAAACAAGCCAAAACAAAGCACAACGTCACAACTAGACGGCCGGATGATTTGTTAACACGAGCAACGAGTCACATGGGCAACACCCCGTGTCGAGATAACTGGTTTATGCTAACCGCAGGCTGGTTCCATAACTCGATTTAAAAAGGATAGGGTCTATCAAGCCCGTGCAGTTAGGGACATATTATTAGGGAGATGGGTAAGAAGCAGTGAAAATTGTCATGGGTCATCATCATCACAGATCCTCAAGAATTGAATAATTGCTATAACATTTGTTATGGGGTGACGGATTTTTCATTAATTGACAGTATACTACTTATGTCTCCTTCACAAAAATAATAATGATAGCAAATTTTGCTGTGCAGAACATATATATTTTTTAATTCATAGCAGTCAATAAGGCCCCAATGAATGGAAATAAAATTACTCTATCTCAAAATTAATATAGACTGGTCACACCTAAAACTGCTAATCCAAGTTTCATCATCATTAGCATGTTTTGAGGAGTCCAGTGTGGGAAAATATCGGTCCAATCATGATAATGATAGAAATTGTGATGATTTTTTCAATATTAGGTGTTTTTTAAAAAAAGATCTTTAAAATTAAAAATTTTGGGCTTTTTTTTTTTTAATTTCATTATTTTTTGCAACTCATAGCTCAACCAATTTATTTGGGCTTAACTATCCCTTTTATATCCAACAATCTGCCATCCCATGGAGAAATGGCAACTAATCTTGTCCATTCCAATGAGAAGCCTTAAGACACTAATGTAATAATGACCTTAATGACCTTGAGACACCAGTCATTGATACACCAACCCCCTAATCAAAGGATGATAGAGCCCTATAAAAGTTTCCTTTAAGCTTTTATATCAATATTATTAGAGAGATTCTAGTATTTTATACCTTTAGTTTTGTCTTTGTTTTAACAACCTAGAAAAAAAAATATGTTCAGAATTGTAATCTCAACAGAATGTTTTGAACTTACAAGATGTATTCTATTCTAGAAGGTAGACTATGATTTGCCAGGGCAATATCCGTCTTTAACCAAATACAAGAAAACTAACAAATGCGCATAGCCACAAAGAAAATATTTTTTATAACTTCTAAAAATGTTTTTTTTTTTTTAATTTTTTAGGTTTTTTCTTTTTTTAATTTATAATTCAAATTGCATTGCTGTTGTTATAATCACCTTGAAAATGTTAATTTCCCATAAAAAAAATCACATCAGATTTTTAACCCACAGGCATTATTTTGTGAGCAATCTCCCATTACTCTGTGTAGGTGTCGTGAGTGAATTGTTGGATTTTCCCTATTGCACGAATTGTTAGTACTGCTACCTACCATACTATGAATTATCATACAGATCCCAGCATAGCTGGCATTAAGTGGCCTTAGCTCAATACAATTCTTCATATTTTCATCTGGGATACTTCGCTTCCAGAGATATTCTACATGACTTTTTTACAATCTATTGAAGTATTAACATAATGGTTATTTTACAGCATTAGTGGGTGTTAAGAACACATTTTTTGTGGACATTTTTTTTCTCCTCTCCTTCTGCTGACCCTAATGTCTCAATGTGATGTACGCGAGTTTGGGTTCAAGGTCATGTCATGAGAAATATTTTTTTGTGTCCAAAATCTAGAAAATTCCTTTCTCCTGCAATTCAATAGCTCTACAAACACCAAATGAGTCACAAGGACCCCCACCCATCCTCAGTGATCACGGTCATCTGTACAGAGATAAGGGGGCACTTGTACACAATGGGAAAAGGGGGGTTTAAGTATTCAGTTGTAATGAATACCAGGCACAATTCACACCCTAGCCTGGGTCTGGCAAGAGTTTGATTTCTATGGCTAATTTTATAGCTCGCATTAACTTCAAAAAAAGATTAATCAGCTTTTCGGAATCACAATTGATATCTAATCTGTTTTGCGCGACTTGTCCTGTAAGCTGTTAGGACAAAAAAAGAAGTTGTTTGATTGTCCTTATCCGACCCAGAGCACAGATTTTTCTGTGAATACAAGAACAATTTTTTTCTTCTGTGCGTGCCCTGTTTTAAACTTATGTTATCCATCATAATACCGATTACGCACAGGATAGGAGTCAATTTCAAAAAATTCCTGGAGAGTTTTTTTTTATTTTTTTTATTTAAACTTTTTGGAAATTATAAAGATGTTTTATGATGGACATATTTCTTAGCATTTGAGTTGGGTTTTTGAATAATGTACAAAGATGCATTTTTTGATTAAGACCAAACTTGAATTTTTTAGTGTTTGATTAACTTATTAAATACAAACAAACATGTTCAATATATTTTTCTATTGACATTAAAAACAAAAAAAGTTTTTCCCCGACCAACCGACCCACCTCTAAAAAGACATCCAAGGAAAACCAAACATTTTTTTTTGTGCCTTAAGGGTATAGGGTTTTTCTTCTCGGTTTTGCTTGGCAAGGGAACTTCATTTTAATCAATCACATTTTACTGTTTTTTTCTTTTTAAGGGGATTAAGTAGATTTCAATCTTTCTCTTCTTTACGTTTTGTACATTGCTTCAAAAGCTACTTGTGCCAAACGTTTTGTCCGATTTGGTAGCAAAACCTAGTCAAGAAGAACCACAAGACCCAAAGCCCTTTGGTGTGGTAACACAGATTTGGGGTTAAGGTCATCGGCAAAGAATACTTTTTAAGTCAATCTAGAAAATCCTCCTGGGGGGGGGGGGTTGCAAATTCACAAGAGCCTAAACACCAATATTAACATCCCAATGACCCCAACCCATCCCCCATATGTACACAGATAGTGGAGAATCAATGTCATCTGGGCAGAGATACGGTCAATTTTGTACAAAATATGAGTAAGGGGGTTCTACTCGTATGAATACCCCTGGTGCACTTCCCCTACCTTGGGTCTGCAAGAGTTAGATTTCTATGGATATAGTAGCTCACGCATAAAAACTGTGTAGAAAAGAATACATCTACTTATTTCAATCAATTACGAGGTTGTCTATACTGTGTCAATCATATTACGTTGCAACGGCAACGATGGAGGGGTTTTTTCATCGGGGTCGTTGTTATGGTGGTATATCATTGGCAAAAACATCACTGCATTGTTAATAAAGGAAAGCACACCGCATCCTCTTATACCAACTTACGGTTAAATTCTCATTAATTAATAATTACATCTCCTGATTCCATTGGATCGTTCTTTCCCGCCTGTTAATTCCACGAAAACACTGAGAACCACTGTTACTAATTATTTCCGGGTTTGATTTTCTACCGCGGTGTCAACATCAGCCTTAGTCACGCCGCATAATTTAAAGTGACAGGAGGAAAGATTTTTTTGAGGAGACAATTCCCACTGTGATCGGTCGTAGACCTCACCTACTGAGAACGTTTTCAAAGGTTTTATATTTGAACAAACAAATAGCAAAAGGAAACCGCCAACCTTGTTTGATACTTGCCTGCTATCGATCGTCCCCATAGGAAACCGTGCTTTGAATTTCTGTCGTGCACAACAGAAAATCTTAATCATCATCTTGCTACAAAAAGAAGTGTATTCGCTTATTCACTTCCAGGTGTGACTACTACATGGTAAGCATTCCAATATTTTAACCAGGCGGTCCCTTCTCGAACCACAAAGGTCCCCCGGCCCGCCCGTCGCGATAGTAAATGGAGCGAAATAGAATTTTAACGATCACAGGGAGGAATTGTGATGGAAATAATGGTTTTCTCAAACCACTGAGGCTGCTGCCATGCATTGCAATTTGACGTACAATTGTTGATACATTGACCATACACTATTTGTAGTTATTTGAGACCTTAGTGACCTACTTGACCTGTGAAATGCCGTCCAAATTTTATGGCAATGAATGCCTTACTACACCCATCAGTTTCATGACCATAACCCCATGTGTATGGGATTTGACCTTGGATGACCCCACATGACCTTGAAAAGGCCCATCAAATTTTTCGGCACGAATGTTGACCACACCCACCAAGTTTCATATCATCCTACCACATACTTAGTGATTTACCTTGGATGACCCAACATGACCTTTACATGCCTGCAAAATTGTTTTGGCACTGAATGTTGACAACCCCCACCAAGTTTCATCATCATCCTACCCCTACTTAGTGGTTTGACCTTGAATGACTCCATCATGACCTTTGAAATGCCCTTCAAATTTTTTGGCAGTGAAATGCTGACCCACACACCCACCAAGTTTCCATCATCCTACCACATTGACAAGGGTTTAGCATGTTATCCCATTTGAACGCTTGAATGACCATGACCCCACATTACCTTGAAATGACCTCAAATTTTTTGGCAACTGAATGTTGACCACACCCACCAAGAATCATCATCCTACCACAATTGACAGGGCTATAAGGAATTTTAATTCCATTTGACCTTGAACAACCCCACATGACCTTGAAATGACTTCACAATTTTCGGCAAACTGCATGTTGACCACACCCACCAAGTTTCATCATCCTGCCACATTGCCAAGGCTTATGATAGTCATTTAATCCGCCAGTTTTGACCTAATTTGACCCATTTTTGCACCATATTTGACCTTTGACCCATCCGAGATTACCCATCCTCCGAACTCATCCGCCGCCATACTTGCGGGCACAACTCTTGGTGCGAACGAGGACACCCATACTTGCTTTAGATAAAAAGATATCGTTTTTACAAGTTTGTCGCAAATTTAGTAGGCCCTAATTTTGACCATATTTGACCTTTGACACATGCCCCACTTCATATCCAGGCCAACGCGTACTTGAGATAACTCCTTGTTGCGAAGATGGACCCCCCACGGCTTTGCTTAGATCCAAAGATATCGCGTGGGACACACACAACACGCACGGACGAAGAGCATTTCTATTCTATAGTCCCCCCCCCTTCGCCACCTTCGCCAACAGAATTTGGCAGGGGGACCAAGGGACCAAAATGGCGGGTTCGACAAAAATTGGGGGCGCTTCTTTCTGGAGTCCTCTTATGTCCCTTTAAGATCGATGATCAAAATTAAAATTATTGAAATCAATTCAGATTTCAAATAGCTTAAATCAAATGACAGATGAAATAAAAGAAGTTATGATGGGATTAGGTTAATCCGTATTAACCTAATTAATAATATTTTGGCTTATTAATTAAGCTGGGCGAACTGTGGAACGAATGGCGACCCTTGGCAGTTCACACCAGGGAATAAACAATGAGATGCGTAAACAAGACGATTTGAAAAATACTCGGGAAAAATAAATAAACAAATGCCTACAGATACCGGATTTCCTTTATGCCTATTAAAGAGATGAGCAAATTTTATACAAATTTACAACCTTGCAGGCATGTAGTGAACTATTTGTTCGGTAAATGCCATAGTGGACAAAATTCGCGACTTGATTCAAATAGGGATAAGTGCAAAGGAATGTTTATCTGATTCAATTTCAACATGCGTGCGATAAAGCAGTTTAAGTTGACTTCGCAGGGTATCGTTGCTATGGTCAAGGAGCAATTTTCAAGGAGCTGGGCGAAGGGAATGTCGCAGTCATGGTTGGTGGGTTTTGTATACAACGACGACATTGGGGTACACAGTTTTTTTCCCCGATTATTGGCAATCGTGTCACAATAATGAAATCTCATCATTACCCTATTACGACACGATTTACAATACGCCGACGCAAATTTGCGGTCACAACGTACCAAAATATTGGTAGTAAACGACAATAAATTGGCTGTCGTAATTCGTAGTTGACCCAAGGCCTTAAGCGATGCATCCCGCACATAATTACGAGTACCACGTATGGTATACATTTCAGTTATTGGTTTCTAAGGTAGATTATATAAGCATGTTTCAGTGACCAAACAAAGTGCGAACTTGTATTTACCGATGCGTACAAAATATGTCCGCGCAACAACCCTTACCCCCTCCCAACAGCATGCAATGCCCCTCCCCAACACATGCAACCCACGCCCTCATCCACCAACCCCTGCAACACACAGACTCCCCCCCACACCACCTTCAGAGAACACAAAGCTATCCACAAGCCCAACCCCTTCAAACCCCCGCCCACCCCTCCTCCAACTATCGCACACCCCACCCCCCCCCATCCCTAACACCCCAACCCACACCCTCTCCCCCATGGCATAGTAGTCTCATTAGCAAAGGGAAGTTTGATATCCTACGTACCGTTTAAGAGATAACAGCATAATGCATATTTAAATTAGCTCGTTTGCATCCCTACGCCGCATATATCAATACTTTCTATTGCAAAAAGAGGTGCCCCATGATTTCTTTCATGCAGCACGGAATTTTGCAGTATCCTGAATGTACTGTTTTTGAAAATATAGCAATTACGCTGATTTTTGCATATAATTAGCTCATTTGCTACTCAATTTGCCCGCATATGCCCAAAATCTAATCATTTGGAGGACTCATCAGCCCCCGTTCCTTACACCAAGTTACATCATTATACGGCTTACAGAACACCCGACTAAAACTTGTACCTAGGCCTTGTAGGAACATTTTTCATAATTAAAGCAAATTAGATACTTAATAGCATATTTTAAAAACGCCAAAATCTAATCACGGCAAGAACTCACACACCTCTTCTTTCTACCAAGTTGCATCATTGTCGCCCTTACAGAACTCCAGAATAATCGGTGTAACAACATGGTTTACATTTTCATCACAGACGACGGACGCTGCTCATTCATAGTCCCCGCCCGTTCCGAACTCGTTCGGCTGGGACAAAACAACCGAGTTGAAGCCGACGACAACACAGTCATTTGAAAACTTTAAATGAATATCTCTTAAGATCGAGACAATATGTTAACAATTCCTGTTATAGGTCGAATAAAAAGATTTGGGTACAGTAGTTTCAAAATATCATATTTTCAAACAACATGAAACCAATTTTCAATTGTTTCAAAGGACAATTCTTACTCTGGTTACTATTTTCTTCTCACTAGTACACAATATTTTGTGTAATCTAGATACATTCATTAAAAACTAGTATTGATGCAAAATCACGCAATTTCATTTTTACTATTCTTTCCTTTACAAAGACACACTGGTTATGAATGGATTTGAGCTTCTTGGATGAACCGCTAATCCCTGAGAAAGATGCTACAAAACACAATTTGTCTATTATGCTGTAAAGAGTGAAGGAGTTTTCTCGATTATCATTATCATAATCAGGGAACTGCAGCTGTAATGTATTTTTATTACATCTGGCCTTCACATTCCTATCTAAGCATAGCTGCCTTACCTGAGTTACATAATTTTTTTTTGTGGTGTGACATACATGTGACCGTAGGACACAGTTCACTGTTCCATAATTTTTGGGTTTGACATCTTTAGCTACTGGCATTATGTTCCTTACCTCATCATTTGGACTAGTACCAACTAAATATATTTTCTTTATTTAACATACAAGGTTTTGAAGACCTGGGATTTAAGAAGTAAAAACGATTAACAGGAGGTGCTTTTCTTTTGCAGCTTGCTTGCTTACAATTAAAGATAATCTTCTATATTGAACACTGGTCGTACAATTTGGTTAGGCTGCTAAAACTAAAATTTGAAGAACTACTTTTATTATTAAAAAACAAACGTGCAATAGTATATTTTTCAATGATTAATTTCAATTTTAAAACTCAAAAACATCAAAGGACCTTTCATAACAATCCACTCCTGTTCGGAAAACAGAGTCAAATGCAAAGTTCAAACATCAAATTTTTGACAATTGACTAAACAACATTTGTCTCAGATTGTGCTCTAATATGAACATGCCATCAAATGATATGGCCAGACAGGAACAGAACTGACAGAAGGATGGATAAACTTGGCTAGTGGCAAGGCAAGATTTTCTTCACAAAATGACCAACAACAATCCCCCAGGGTACATGTCCTACTGGCAATGTTATTACTATTACATAGATGGCATCTTTTCAATATAACTGTTTTCCATTTTGTATAATTTATTACAGTGAAAAAATCAAATCTTATTACTTTCAAAGTTATACAAATTTACATAGTAACAGGTTTTATCTGCCTGAATGTATGCATACATGGTCATTTGGTTATCAAAACTTCTCTGACATTTACCACAACAAGATCTTGCTTCCCAGAGTCTGAATCTATCAAAATGGACTGGAGATGCCAATTGGACAACACAGACCACTCTAACTAAGTGGTGTTGTGGTTATGTCTTAGGGACAACATTGTATATCATCTAATGCATACAAAGTGTTCCATGGTTAATATAATCCGCGTTACCAAGATGATAATACTAAATTGAATTTTCATAGTGCATTGAAAAAGCCGCTTGAAGGCTATCCCCCCAAAAATGCATTTGAGTAAACTCCACAAACAGATTTCACCCTTGCAGATGCCCCAGAAATTATATTTATTTTCCTGATGTGTACCCATTACATTCACCAATTGGCAAAATTAAATACATGCTTTTGATGGGCGAGTTTCAATCCTTAAACATTTTAGTATATTATAGGGTATTGATTTCACAGCTGTTTAAAGTCATTTATTATGACAAAACGAGAAAAAAAAAAAAAATCAAAATGGCGATAACACTTTCGACAACAAATTTGGAGTATTTATTCCACTAACTACATCCTGTGTAAATTTGATGAAATCTCATAGCCAGCAAAATACGATTCTTCATAAAATCTAGTTCTGTACGTCTTTCTATGGGAAAGAGCATATAGAGGGCGCTATAACATGCAAATATTGACCTTTGTAGGTCTATATGGCAGATGTTCCTGCAATGGATTCTTCTGATTTTTGCGGGGGTATAGCTCTTGCATGTCCCCACTTATATATCAGTTGGGTCAAATTGTGTCACCATTGCTTAAAATTGCTATAAAAATAAAAGAGACAATTGCATGGGGTCAACAGCTGTGATTTTGCAGTACAGCTGATGCATCACAATAGCTGTTTCAAGGTGACTGACCAGAAGCCTGAATATTTTATGGCATATTTGTGTTTATGGTTGTTTCAAATATGCAGAAAAATATATTCATTTTTCATGTAGCATTTTAGACACGTGTTTCTCTGTAGAGCACCATATAAATGCTTTTATTATTAATTATCTGTTCTCCCAGAAATCACTCTTCAAATACACCGATAGAAACACAGGGAGTCGGTAATTACATTGTTTGCAGGAAGGGCTGGATAGACAGTGACCATTTATTGCCAAGAACACCTGGTGATACACACAAGGCATTTCCAGTAGGTAGGAAATGTGGTGGCTGGGGTGACTTAAACCGTCTGCCAACACAAAAATAAAGGGGAACCAATGCGATTGGCCCATCTCAAGAAAACTAAGCCAGAGGCTGGCTTCATCCCCCTCTACCCATACAGGGTAAGGGGTACCCAAGGCAAACATTATGCATAGCAGAAGGAGGGATGATCCCAGCCTCTGGACAAGCCAAACCAACGCCACCGACCTGTGGGGCACCCCTCAGTGCACCCACCCTGAGGGGACCCCAACCCAGTACCCACTTGGGTGGGAGGGTGGAGATTTTCGGAACCACAGCACTGTCTTCATCCAGCCGGATTGTGACAAAAAGGAGGCAAAATTACCCACATCAGCCAAAATTCGCGGGAAACCCCAAATTTTAACTAAGCCACTCGCTGATGGGTGGCCTGTCACAAGGCCCGTATCATACCGAGGTAACACCAGTCCCAATTGGCCGATGACAGCCTTTTGGGCATGTTACATGGGCACTTACATGGAGTGGAATTACAACCTCAGACAGGAAGACCAACGCAAGTGGATTGGGGGAACCACCCCTGGAGTGATTCAGGGACCAAAATTTGCTTCAATTAGACGTGGCAAATTGAAGCTTTGATTTTTGCAAGGTATCTTTTTTAAGCGTGAAAGAGAAAAACAGCTGCATAACAGAAACCCAATTAACCAATACAATAAAAACTACTATCATCATGCAGTATGTACATATGGCCTCACCTCGGGTTTTGCTCTTAGTAGTAATAAACCATAATGAAGTCATCAAACTCAGTTCAAAAAAATTATTTTACACCTGGCTATGTTTTTGTGGGAAGTCCTATGTAATCTCTTTTACAGGAGGTTTTTAAAGAAGACATGGCACATTTGAAAAATAGTGTGCCCTCAAGATTTTTCAAAATTGACATTTTTGCATACATGGTGTAAAGTTTATATACATAGCCCTCACATGAAATGATAAGCCCAATATCGATTGCCCTATGGCTAACAGAACGATTTTATAATGAAGAATCGAAGTAAGTCATTATGTCAGCAGACGAACCGGAAATGGACGGTTAACACAAGAGGAAAACACATGCCGTACAATGTATGCATGATTCCCAAAGTATGCACCCTGTTTGACCAGTCTGTGACTTTTGTGGTGTTAATGACAATGAGTTAAGAGTCGATGATATCCATGTAATATACCCACATTTGTTATTAAAGTTACATGTCACTTAAAGTTGGCCTACAAATTTTTACCTAAGTGCCTTTAAAACCTTCTTATTAACGTCCCTATATGTTTTTGAGTATGTTATTTTTATGTGTAAAATGTACCTCTATTCTTCCAATGGTCTAGACTATCATTTGCAAGAAATTGAAGAAAGTTTAAAATATTTGTGAAAATGTACGTGCCAAAAAAAGCTTTAAGTCTGTACCTATTATTGTTCTGACTTGGAGATTTCTCGAAGTATTGGCCATGCTCGATTTCTAATAAATCTTGTTTTATGTACCCATCATACTGATTGTACACCTCACTATCACTATGTGAAATAGCTATGCCCAAAATGATGTTCTTCATTAAAGAAAATCACAACTTATCCAGAATTTATTATACACAGCATCCTATGGATGTTTTTACTACCAAAAGTTAACACTTCAAAAATGACAAGTGTATCATGTTTCTACTTGGTGCAAGATGCTGACAATACTAAAGTAAACAAAACGGGTTTCAGCATCCGTCACTATTCAATATAGCACATCAAGTATAACGCATAATATTTTCAGTGGTCCATACTGACAGATAACTGGGTCAATGAGTTTCATATATGTTATTAACCATGTCACTGTATAAATACAAAATATATATTTTTTTTTCAAGGACAAAACTTCATCTTCCCCTCCCAAAATTATTCCTCTGAAAAGCACTTTATTCAGATACGGCGCAAAACTTTGGAATGATCTTCCAGAATCCATCACAACAATCACCAAACAAAAATTACTTTTAAAAGCTTCAACTGAAAAAACATTTCATAAACCAGTACAATTCTTTTTAAATTTCCCAAGTGCCTATTTCTCTCCTTTTCCTCATCCTTATTTATATCTATCTCCTTACTTTTCCTCACCTCTATCTATTCTTTTTCTGCTTCCTCATATGAAATTTATTACATACCTCAGCAAGACCTGTTGATATGCTCTCCTTCTTTCAAATTCGCGTATCCGTTTTCCGTTAAGTGTTTGTTTAGCTTAGATATTGTGTGTTTTGTTTGTTTTGTCTCGTTTTTTAATTATGTTTTACCTATGAAATTTCTATATACCCCTTACTTGTATCATTTTTATAAATATGAGTTATTACTTGAAGTATTACAGGCCAGCAATATCCATAAGCCCTATCGGTTGTCCATTATGGTCCTAGGGCATCTCATATTCAGATACCCTAACCAGTTTCTTAGACAGTCTACAATGATAATTTATGTATTATTATATATATTACTGTATTATACATTCTGGTCACGTTGATATGTTATGCTGAATAAAGTTGAAATTGACTGAATTGATTTAATAAATTGAAACTTGTATATTGATGCATTACTGTCTATGGCTAAAAAATTGCAATATTCTCAGAAACTTCTGTGTATTCAGTCTGAACATCCATACTATGTAATAAACCTGGAAAATGTTATGGCATCTATCAGACTAGGGATCTAATTTAATTATATTTTAAAACTTTTCCCTTGTACTAACATTTCCCTTTGAAGAGGGGGCAGCAGTCGAAAAAATTTGAAACCACATCATTTTCTGACAGTCATAGGCCATATTGAAACCCAAACAGCACAAAATCATTTTAGCATGAAAATCCTATGGATTACACACCAAACCACACTGACAAATTACGTTATGCTCTTGTTCAAAGGACTTATTATACATACTAGGTCAGTTCCCGGGTTGGCGATCACCTGGTTTCGCGCTCACCTGGCTTGAATGACCCGCATTAACAATCAACCCACCCAAGTTTCATGTCCGTACACCATCATGTGATCCCATGTGACCTCATTTGACCTTGTAATGACCCCGATGACCTTTGATCCATAAAACAAGACAAAACGAGTTCTTCATTCGGTCAAGGGGCACCTACCCACCCGTTCAGGAAAGTGCAACCCTCGGTCTCCTTGAAATAGACGCGGTCACGAACCACAGACAGACCACCGGTATAATCTATACTAGGCGGTCCTCCAGGGTTTCGCGATCACCTGTTGAATGAACGCTTGGGTTTTGCAGTTCTTTTGACCTTGAATGACCCCTGATGACCTTGTCGTGACCTTTGGCATCGACAATCTTTGGCATCAACAATCGACCCCACCCTCCAAGTTTCATGTCCATACACCAACATTTACCCCACTTGACCTATTTCTGTCTGTCTGTGTGTCTGACAGCATCTATTTTCTCGGAGACCGAGGGTCGCACGGTCCTGAAACTTGGTGGGTGGGTGCCCCTTGACCGAACGAAGACCGTATAGATAATTTTACTGACCACAACACACAAGTGGCGCATGTGATATTTTTGACATTTTTGTGAATTTTGGTAGAGCAATTGAAAAGTAGGTAGACAACATTTTTTAAAATTTTATATTGCTTAATTATTGAGATAATTGTTCATTTCGCATGCAATGGTGTAGCCAGCAGCAGGAGGGGTAGAGTGTCCTCCTTCAAAAATGACCAAATCCTAGCTCT
Organism: Ophioderma brevispina; assembly: GCA_023653785.1. NCBI lineage: Eukaryota > Metazoa > Echinodermata > Ophiuroidea > Amphilepidida > Ophiodermatidae > Ophioderma > Ophioderma brevispina. The sequence goes on along the minus strand of JAMKCH010070277.1, from coordinate 51,222 downwards.
TGTTTGCTTAAAGGTGCAACAAGAGATTTTGAGGCACCCAAATATTGTGTCATAATAGTAATTTCATATAGATTAGACACTCAATAGATTTCTTACCTTGTATTTGGCGACAGAAGTGTATTTAAATAGAGAAAAAGGGTGATTTTGATTTGCTTATTTTCAATGTAAAATATAGGCTGAATTTCGTATTTGCTGCTATACGAAATTAGAAATATCACAATTTTTGTACCAAAGGAACATTTCTCAGCTTACTCCTTTCAGATGGGGATAATTTTGATGGAAAGCTTTACATCAGGGCAAAAAATAAGTACTTTTGATTTTTTTTAGGGACACCTGATATGTGAAATCTCTCGTTGCACCTTTAATTAGTGAGATAATTTGATGAATTGACTTTCTTTCAATAGCAAGTATATTTAAGAGAAACAAAACCATTTTGGTCAAATTTTCTTGAAATATATACTTTGTCACAAATGCCATAATATGTGATGCCGCCAACAATTTGAATTGCTAATATTGAAAGAGGGTATTTTTATATTTTGCAATTTCCCACTCTTCGGTTAAGACCTAGAAAACCTCCACACCTATTGAGAGACTCAGCCCAGAAAGGAATGACTAGCACTATGAGTTACAATGTGCTCATCCACCAAGGACACAGTTCAGTGGATTGTACTTGTACATGCATTGACATGAACTGACCTTGTGTGATATGGATATCATATATCATACCCCAAAACCAGGGTGTGTTCTAAATACATTGGTGAATGAAAGCTAACTGATCTGTGCCAAGGGAATTGAGATTTTACTAGCTCATAGTGACTACACTGAATGTAGTTGTAAATACTGCCTGCATCTCAGGACAACAAAACTGGCATTTTATCAAAATGAACACTCACTGCACATACATGTACAACCATTATCCTAATGAAGCCTCCATTTTGAAAGCAAGTTAAAAATATCTTTTCAAATGTTGAAGTCAAAAGTAAGATTTTAATACCTATAAAGGTTACAGTCAGATGACTTATTACATGAGTATAAACATTAAATAAATATACATTTATTTAGTACCATGCAGTTTTCTCAAGATGATTTGAGCTCCATCTTTCCCCATGGCTTGGATACTTGCATGCATGAACAGAAAGGTCAACTGGACACTTAAGATTCAATGCAAATTTACAACACAGCTAATACCCTGTAAGCTCTCTCTCTAGCTCGCTTGACACAAATAACAATTTTCCACCTTGAGTAGATCCCAAAGGGCACCTTTTTTCCAGGCAAAATTATTGTCATGAAATCTATTTTAATATTTTTCCTGATCTGAAACATGTTAATTCAAAGAGAAGATAATCAAATGTCTTAAAGCTCTGCAAGTTATAACACCCAAGTCAGTATCTTTTTTTAGATGGCTTCCCAATGACCACAGGTCATTTGTAAAGCCATCTCAAAAACCACTACCTAGGTGTTATAACACTGACTTGTTTGTACTCAAAAGCCATTTCAGAACAACCTAAGACTTGGCTTGTTTGTAATCATTTGCTTGCATTTTTCATGCTAATTCAAAATAATTATGGTCATGAAATAACATGATTTTGAAAGACAAAGTTAGATCTCTGAGCTAGTTGCCTGGAGGCCCAAAGGGTGGGAAAAGAAACTTTAAAAAATGGCTTACGATTCAAAAAGGTCAAGGGTGTCTTACAAGGTTACCTTACAGGAATTACGCTTTTGCTACTAAGTTCTGCCTTTACATGAACATTTCATGAGAACCCCCATAACTTAAATTGCCTACCACTTTTGAAACTAAAAATTATTTTCTCTAGCATGCATGGAATATTGTGACATTGAAGTCTTTAAGAAGAAGAACAGTATAAGTTGGTTGTGCTTCAATCCCTCTTTTTTTTTAGTTCAAGGGGAAAGTAAAATATTTTAGCTAATACACAAAATTTACCAGGGTTTTATGTTTATTAGTTGTCTCCCTCATATGTGGTCAGACATAATGTTGGGGTAAATGTAGTAAGTTATATATGTAGCTACATTACACTCTAAATTTCAGGGATTTAAAAGTAAATCCTTTAGGCTTTGGGATTGTAGTTAGTGACCAATCAAAATAGATTTAAAATTAAATCCTATTTGCCTTAGATTCAATCATATTAGATTTGAAATCAAATCTATTAGATTTAATGTTAATACAATCAAGATTAATTCCAAATCCTAACATAGGTGATTGGTCACTGACTACAATCCTAAGGGGTAATATGGATGTGATCATAGAGCATACCCTGAATAGAGGACAATCAGTGCTCGTTTTATATATCTCATACACAGATTGCTGACAGGCATTCCTGTACTACAAATTATGGTCTGCTTTGCAATGTACATGTAGAAGTGTTGTCAGCCATTGTTACTGTGATAGGCTACCCAGCTGTTCCTAGCAAGCACCCTGATTAGCCAATCTTTAGTGTGGGTTCCACATAGCATGTTGACTTGGCCATGTATGCATTTTGAACAGGACCACTAAATAGATTTGTATGACATTTTGGAGTAAAGTTGCTTAATTTTCTTAGTAAATATTCAACTCATAATGTTGTTATGTATGGTATCATATAAATAGGGGTGCCCCAGACCATTTTGAATGGGTTGTTGTTGGCAAAACTGTCCATTTGCCGATACAATTTTAAAAATTTTCCGGCTCGCTGTGCTCTTTTTGCTACAACTTTTACAAGCACTAACACATTACCTAACACATTAACAAATTTGTTATTTATATAGTTAGCATTTAGTGCAGAATAGCAATCGAAAGTAATATCTTCAGACAATAGGAAACAAATATTCAAATATTCCAAATTTGTTACATACATTAATACCAATTATGACGACAAGTTAACATATTTGCCGACATAATTCTAGAAATGGGGGGTGCTGTATTAAACATTTTGGGTAAAATTGAGATGTTGGTTGATTTTGTATATAAGGCAAAAACACAAAGTTTAAGCTATGATGCCAGTCTGAAATCAAGGTAGAAACATTTGTATGAAAGCACACATGCATGCCACATATACTCGCACACACACACACACACACCATCTTGAATTGAACTTTTGCATGCCCTTTTGAACCACTTAGAAGGGACACAAAAGTAAACATAGCGGTGGAATGTTATTCCTCTGAATTAAACCAATTAGTTTGCCTAAAGAGCAAAAATATGCAAACAAGGATGATTACTGTACAGAGGGACAAACAATAAATTAAGTCTTTCACTTTTGGACTTACCTTTCCCGTACTCTTCCAATATATGAAGAAACCATATTCATCGACCTTAAACTCACAATTTTGTTCCACAAACACGGTGTCCTGTTGACAAAGCAAAATAAGATCAGATTTAAAAATGCAAATTATTCTACTGAAAAATATTTATTAAATAATTGGGAAACAAAAAATGAAATCTAAGTTGATGACCATGTTATAGACAATGGCCCATCTTCTGTCAGCAATGATATGGCAAGAAAGTTTGGCTTAAAGGAACCCCAAGAACACAAGCAGATTTTCAAACGATGCATTTCTTTACGTTTCAATGATGGTCGAACACCACAGGGGAAGGCGGCCAAGAAATTCCAAATTGCGACGTCGCCATTGATTTAACAGTAAAAGCGAAATCTTGACGAAAAATTTCTGAATTTTTTCTAGTTGGCAAGGAATATTTTATTATGCCAAAAACCGTTGGAGTTGAAGAATCAACTCCAATGAAGGGTTCTTTCTGAATTTTTTTTGTATGAATAAACGAACGAGGACGAGGATTGCGGGTCATGGGACACCCATGACCGAACCACATCAAAGCACCAAATTGGTTTGTGGTTGCAATCGTATTGCTGTAATTTCATTTGACATTTTGATGAGTTGTATAATGAATGAGCTGACTGCCACTGCCTGAACACCTACTAAGAATTAGTAGACGGTTATAAGACAAAAAAGTAGAAAGCCTACCAAATGTAGGTTTTGAACTTGCACACTGTCCCTAATTTGCCCAATAGGGAAGCAGCATGCTCCTATTTTCTGTCGGGGCATGACAGAAATCACCTTTTATTAAATAAAGACAGCATTTTATTCTTATATTTTGTTGCCGATTTAACAAGGCAAAGTATTTAATTTGCAAAACCGGTTTTAAAAAAATGGGGCACCTTATCTGGCAAGTTATGACTTTTTAAAAATCATGCCAAAAATATTGGAGTGAGATTCGTAACGAGGTATGGGACTACTCAAGCTAGGATGGTACTAAACTTAGACACTATCAGTGATTTACCAAAAGAGTAAAAATATTTGAATTTGCACAAACAGCTTAAATAAGTGAAGGATAAGTCTGTAGAATTCGCAGAAGTTACTTTTTCCATATGAATTGACAGAAAAGGAAGTAAACGGCAGTGTTCTAAGACACGATTCTCCATTCATACGTGTTGTAGTAAGGTCCGTACAGACAGTAAAGACGAAAATATCCGATTGTGTCCTTATTAGGCGGCTTTGGTCTTATTCATTTGCAGGGTATGTTAGCATACCTGTATTGTTCAACCAGTGCAAAAATCGACTTTGATGATTATTTTGGATTTTGATTTAGCAAATATGATATGCCTTTAATCGCAAGCAAACATTATGTTCAAACAAATATTAGGATCTGAGAATTAAAGGATCGTGTAGCAGAGTTATTCACTCTACCCAACATCACCATGAACATGGAAAGACAGACACCATTCAGGAATATATTGATGCTTTATTGTAAATCTTGTTCAAAATTGACAAATTAAAATTCTATCACCAGTGTCACCGCTCTCACCATAAATCTGTAAACCTGTCTCTGACAAATAAATTAAATTAATAATTCAATATTATTATTAATTTATGTAAATTGAGGTAATTTCACATTTTTGATTGATAATTCTGTGCATCAAATCCAAAATCCTGTTTATTCAAGTTTGGTTAGGTTGGAAATATTAAAACAGATCCACTTCATCCAGCACTTTTGCGGTAATTGATAAAGTCACTAGGAGTTACACTATGCTCATCCACCAAGGACACAGTTCAGTGGGTGTAATTTGGCATAATTGACATGAACTGACCTTGTTGATCTGGGTATATAGATTTCATACCCAAAAAAAACCAGGGGGTGTATTTTCTAAATGCACTGGTGAATGGAAGGCACTGAACTGTGCCAAGGGAATGAGATTTTACTAGCTCATAGTGGTTACAACCATGAATCGTGTAATTTCAACCGTTAGCAACAGATAAACCGTATCATGCTGTCACTTTTATTTAGAGAAGAAAAATGGCCCCAGTATCTTCCTAAAATAGATTTGTTGAATTGCCAGGCCAATGTTAAAATGACACTAACCATTATATTTTCTCCTTATTAAAAACAACCCAACATGGGGGTGTGCAAAACCGAAAGCGCCAATGGCTCACACATGCGTCTCGTTTATTAAGATCTGCACCCTGTAGTTAGTAGTGCATCTTGTGCTAATAATAACGATGGCTATGGGCAGCAAAACAGGCCGAATCTCATCTAATGCAGTGTACTGTTGCAGTGTTGCTATCTACCTATGATAACAATGTTAAGTAACCAATGTAATGTCGCATAATTGATTGTCATTCGATAATTCATACATTTCACACATTTTGCGAAATGAATGAAATGTCATATGTGATCATGCTCGGGGGGAACACAGAGTGCTCTATGGATTTTCTGTGGATGTAAAATACAGATCTCTACATGTTTAGCATAATTGTTAAATCTATAGTCTGTCAGTAGAAGCACCCACTGCATAGTGGCAAATTTTTGTGGTATGTTTATTTTTGTGCATTTCGCAGTTAACTTGTGGACCGCAAAATTAAAAGCATAAAAAATAGTTTGCCCCATAGGATGTGCAGGTTCTCGAAACCATGAATTAACTTGCAAACTGTTCAAACCTGTAAAAATCATGAAAAATTAATATCTCTAAGATATCACATTATAGAGTATTTGGTTTTGATCTGCAAAATACATCTTGTTTATGGTTTTAATAGCCTGTATCAAAAGTAATACAAATGTACTTTTAAATTGAAATGTTTCCCCTCCATGGGCATTTTTTGAATAAGCAAAGATAACATGCTGGACTTTGAAATGCAGTCCAATTCCTCCAAAAACAATATGTGCATTGACAACTGGAAGCTAATTAAGCCTTATACTCAAATAATATTGAATGCAAAAAAAATCAAAACATTGAAATGAAATCTTGTTTTGAATTGCTTGTGATCGGTGTCTGCATCATGTTTAATCATTAAACTGCTTATGAAGGACGATCATACCCAGTGTTAATTTTAGCAAATTGAATTTCTCCATTTACATTAACCATTTGTATTTGGTGTGCATGCATGCAGGTCTATGATGTACATGTGTTAATGGGTGTATGTATGTACATGTATTTGTGGTTTATATGGGTGTTTGCGATGTATATGTGCATTTATGTCTGTTTCTGTTATGTGTGAGTTTGTGTACATACATGTTGTCTGTTTGTGTCATTTGGGGAATGGAATCATCTTGATGGATTAAATTACCATGTGTGACCTTTGAATTTATGCTGGAAGCAAAGTTTAATGGTCTTATGTAAGGTTCTGATTTGCTGATTTTGATCAGGGACTTGCTTTGATTTTTTAAATGTTGTAAAAATTATCAGGGTGACTCAGTTACTATATTGGAAAGCAGAGCCAGCTGAGTGAACCCGGAAAACTTCACATGATAGACACTTCTGGTGAGATTCTTATGCTATATTAGGGACATTCACAGACTTTGGTTGGGGTCTTAGATGTTTTAGTCCCACATCACTCCTTCCCCCACCCCCATCATATAAAAAAATATATATCTCTTTGACACTGGCATAAGGCAGGTAGGGACAAGGGGCAGGTTCCCCTTTGAAAATTTTTGAGGGCAAATCAGGAAGCAAAAGACAGATTTTCACATAATCAGCCCTTTTTCTCACAGAAATTTTGCCCTGCATCCGGGATACTTTTGCCCGTTATCGGGACATTTGTTGCACATACCAGAACTTGCCCTTTACACCCCCTCAAAACCACTGGGCTGATTATGCACCTATCGTCAACAACTCTCTTCAGAAAAGTATAACCACAGCCTTAAGGCCAAACTTGCAATAGATAGCCCTGGATCAGGGCCCTTTCATAATTCATTTGTAGTTTTAACCCAAAGGTCATGAAATACAATGTGAATATCTAGTAACATGGTGAGCTCTATATATCAGTTGTACCGGGTTTTTGTTTTAATGGCCAACATGGCCATATTCATTGTCAGCAAACACGGGGTGTCACAACTTGGGCGGGGGCTTAGTAGTGAGCTCGCTTCTAAATTGGTTACTTTTCTGATTTCGGATTTTGTATTTGGCTTATTGCGTTACTATTAATTCAGCAGGTCATATAAATATTAGAAAATACTGGTAAACAGTAAATTTAATAAAAAAAGAAAAATTAAAAAAAAAAAAAAAAAAAAAAAAAAAAAAAAAACACTTTAATTGTACTTCAATTAAAGCACTGATTTTGTAATTGGCTACTTTGGTTCAACATAGAGTCAAAGTATGATTGTAAACAAAAATTGACACTTCAGATGGTTTCTGGTGGTTCCTGGTATTTTTGGCTCCTTGGGTTTCAATGATTGTGAGCATTGTGCCTGGCCCAAAGATCACTATTTTTGGTTCAAAATGGTCAAAATAATGATTTTTAAATAAAAGTGGACACTTTGGACTGATATCAGAATCCCTTTCAACTAATGGAGAATATGAAGTAACTGATAGATGCGCACCATATAAATAACATCCTTAAAGGGAAATCATTCATTGGGTGAGCCCATTGGCCCATAGGACAGTGCATGTTCATTAATGTGGTTGACCAATTTTGGGAGATTTTTTTATTCATAACATAAAAATAAAACTTAATGGGCCTTAAATTCCACTGGGTATTAAGAAAAATGTGAGCTTTCTTCTGATACTAAAATCTCAATTTTGATGGAGGTCAGTGGGGGGACGATGTTGTTGATCGGGTCATCCACCTTCAATTATGAGGTGTTGTGCTTCAAATGCTCATGGTGATAAAAACAAAGTGATTTCATGCTATGTATGCCAAAGTGAACCCCGCGCAACTGTGCACGGACACCCCTCCCCAACATTTGGAAAAGACTCTCCCAAATTGAGAATTCCATATTGCTAAGCGAGGGGTCTACTGGACTCTTTGTTTTAAAACCCCGCACAACCCCTGTTCCGTTGCTGTCAATCCTTATTTAGGGGATATATTTCATATCAAGTCCTCGCTTAGGGTGTTTGTGCATTATCAATCCTTGTTTTGGTATATTTCCTGAAGTCCTCCCTTTCCCTTAGGGTATCTGTGCTTGTGGTAAAATCCTTGTTTAAGGGTTGGTTTGGCAAAGTTTTGGGCACCTACATGTAGCTTAGGGTCATTTTTAAAGTCAATTCATGCGGTGCTTACAGTACATTTACACATGAGTGCCTCCCCCCCCCCCCCCCCCCCCCCCCCCCCCCCGTTCAGCACACCTCAACCTCACTTAATAAACTATGCAGTACTTTTTCCTTGCCATATACATTACAAGCTCTTATTTTTGGTCAGTTACATACACGTGGTCTTACACTTGGAAGAGTTTAGAAGCAATAACCAATACAGGTCTTTGACATCTATTTTCCAAATTGAGATACTGGTGTAAATAAACAGCAATTAGAAGAAAATAATGAGAAGATATGTGTACGTCTGCAATAATAACTTTTAGAGATTAACTTGGATATTGAAACTGGGTGCAATTAAAGCCTGCAAATTGTTTTAATGGTAAATGATTAAATCTTCACTTGATTTTTTTTTTCTTTTTGCTGCTATTGATATAAAGCAATGATTCTATCTAATCTAACACTTCATGTTATTTAATTTTATATACACATAGTATTCCTTACTCTCTGTTTCAGAGTAATTTAGATATTTTATAAACACACAACATGTATTCCCTACACATGTATTAGTACCTCCTCTTCTGTAATTCGGAGTAATTTGGGACATTTTTATAACATAAGGCACTCTTAACAAAGAGAAAAAGCCAACAACCACTGGTGTCGCCTGCTTTCAAATCCACCTTTCCTTCACTCTGAACAAGTTGACCTCTACTGACTTGATTTGTTATGTACTTTAACCCTACCATGACATGAAGTCTCTATATGAGCAACCTATGACCTGAGTTTGGTGGGAGTTAAGGTGTCCATGCACATCATTTGGAAAAAGGTACAGAAAAACTTTATACACTCACATATGTATACACACACACACACAAACTGACAGACATACAAAATTTGGATTATTATTTACCCCTCCTGCATTCTGCAGGCGATACAAAAAAACACCCTCTTGAAAATATTAAGAGATACTGTCCACTTGCATGTCTGCGAAGTCTAAGGAAGTCTGAACAGGGTTAATTTCAATATCCCCTACCGTAGCTCATAACCTCAGCTTCTCAATAATCATTCTGGGTATGGGGCCCAAATTAATACTACTTGATGTCTTTGTCACTTATCACTCATAAAGGCCATCCCTGATGTACTCAGCCAAACCGTTAATTTGCGAACTTTTTTTACCAAGTCATGCCCTGTTGCCATGTGAGGTCAAACCCTCAAAAGATTATTCTATTTAATTAGGAATAAATCAAGGTACTGAGATTTCACTCCAAGCCACCACTTCTTTGAAATTGATCTACTTTACATGCACAAGAATTTTAACTCATGACTGCAGAACACACTGTAATACTAAACAGAAAATGAAAATACTAACTTTACATTTAAAGAGGCTGACCATGTGATTTTGTTATGTGAATTGGGGTTCCTTTAATTAAAGTTTTAAACAAATTAACATTTACCAACAGTGATTAACCACTCTACTTGGGGATTCCTCAGAACTGATCAGGTTGATTTGATGAGACTGTCAGGGATTTCCCCACAACTTCTCTTCTCACCACTGCTGTGACATATGTGTACATGTATGAACTACTGTTCATACAAGGCACCGATTAAAGGTGCTTGTTCCGATGTTTGTCCTCTCGTGTTCTCATACTTGATATAGAGCCCTGACACTTGTACACCTGACCATCATCCGTGGGAAACAACTTGCGGTTTTGATGCTAGACACAACATTGCATAGTGCAAACAGCCCTATTCACTACTGTGCTAATATTGATGGTTAACCACTAAAACGGTAGTTTTTTATCTCTATCTGAGAAAGAAATGGATTTGAAAGCTGAAATTTCAGGACAACAATAAAAAAATACGGCCTTTCACATGGTATCAAAATTGATACTACCTCGGGGTAAATCAGGGGGGGTCCCCAAAGCGATCCGTAACAAGCACCTTAATTAAACACCTTCCCCTCCGAAGGACTGGATATTCTAATGATTCGTTTGCCCAGTCCAAATGAGCTATGGGGAGAGCAAACTCTAGTTTTTTATCCATAGATCTCATATGTATTAATCCCCAGAATTTTACACCCGATTAAATCCCAGCAGGTGACCCTACTGGGGTTTTGAACTGGGGACCTTCTGCACCAAAGGTGAATATCCTAACAAGTGAGCCACATGCTCCCTAATATATTTGAATTGTTAGATTTGATACAACCGGCATTTTTTGTTTAATACCACAACACTTTATTAGCTTACAGGTGTTGGTAACCACATAAAATACTACTACTACTAATAATAATAATAATAATTTTGTAATTCTTTTTAGTATATGGAATTTCTTTATCGGCCATTTATATTTGAAGAGCATGTACTTCCTGATTGTAAAGGGATGGAGCTATCACACAGTATGCATGGTCAGTAACCCAGCAACAGCAGGTGGCCATTCAGAGCCAAGTGCAGTTTTCACAGTAAATACTAGTAAGAGAACCTACAAAAAACGTGCATGTCAACCGGTTTCTGTCCCTGGGTAATATAGAAGAGTATGGGAACTAACACGAAGTAATGATTGACCTCAATCATGCTACTTACCATGGTACAAGATACAACTACAAAATAACCTGTAGGAAGATACCACCAATTAAGAAAGAAAGATCAACGCATATCACATGCTATGTACCCTACTAGGTAAATGCGCATATTCACCCTATTTCTATAGTTGGTGGCTGCATATGGAGTGTGTCCATTTACTGCTGCAGGTATACATTCTAATTCTTTTGTTTTGCAATAAGGGCAGTGTAACCCGATAGTGCTTTTGTTTTTATCTCGAATTCTGATTTTTGCACCATTTTTAAACATCAACCTGTGTTCTATCGTTACCAACAAAGTTATCCAATGCAGACAATTCTGAGTTGTATTATTTGCCGATTTAAAGCAGCTATTTGACCATTTAAAGTCACAAAATCCACATGGTCATAACGGCGGGGGGCATATGAAGCACATTACACGACTGTCAGGCGCAAGGCGCAGCATCGCGTCTCGCGGTGAATTTTTACTGCGTAATGAAGCGTGCGCGTGTTTTAATGTACGTTTGCGCAAACGCATCTTGGAAAAAACGAAAATAATATTTGAAAATGTAAACAAAGCGCTAATTTAGACCAGACGAAATTTCAATTTCTGATGATTTCTGGAGTTGAGAGAAAAAGTGTTTGATCAGGGTTGCAAAAGATGGTATTTTCAGCACTTGCACAAAATACTCAATTTGAAGTTCAAAGATAAAGTTATTTGAGAAAGAGACAGCTTGATGAATGAAATGGCGTGAATGAATGAAATTGAAAAGTCACTTTTTTACTAAAACACGGATTTTCTCAATGTTCAATTTTCACAAAATTCGGCAAATTTTCAGACAAGATAACTCCAAAGTACCGAAGTAAAAGGTAAGGTTTAACTTTCCTACGATAGCAATCGGTCTTCTCTAGGGACGGTTTTCTCAATTTTTCATTTTTCCATTTCTAACTAAAGATATTCTCCAATATATACTCAAATTTTGGAAAAGGTAAAATCACTCTTTTGACATTTTTCCTTATATTTCGAAAAAAGTAAGCTCTATTTTTCAAAAATGAAAAAAACGTCCCTAGACAAATTTGTCTTGTTTCTAAAAAATAACATAAGAAATCATGAAAATTCAAATTGTTTTGTTATGCTGTCTGAAAAATTTTTGGGCCAAAATCATGTGTTTTTAGTATTTTTCTCAAAATACGGAATTTTACATTAATTTGATGCCATCATAGGGTGCATAGTCCATTTTTCTTTATAGGAAAGAAAATGTATACTTTTACAGACAATAATCAAATATTTGCGAAGTTACAAACCAAAATGAATACTCGGGAAGCTTCAGTTCACACTGCCCTTTAATTACTTAATTCTCCAGGTAGACAAGCATGTTGTATTATTAATCTTTCACTGGAGAGGCCTTAGTAGCGAACGATAAGTGTTGAAAAAAAACAAAAAAAACGTGCGCTTGGCCAGATTTGAACCGGCGACCTTCGTATACATGGCAAGCCGCTCTTTTCTAGCTAATACCAACTAAGATATCATCTATAGGTGGTAGGTTCGAAGGGGTCCTTGCGCTTCTAGCAGATAGCATCAGAACCAGTATCTGCTTCTCCCCCATAGATGGACAGTCCCCAGAATTCAGGGCCCCATCAGTCACGTTCTCATCTCTTTTCTTGTATTTATTTAGTGTTTGTTTTTGACATTTGAATAATAAAGTGCATTCTTAGAGGGTGTTTTGATGATGCTCAACTTCAACTCACATTCCACAACTTTTCATAGTGATTTTCCTATGGGTTCACACCACTAAATGCTGCTCCCATTCGTTCCTGTACAAAATGGGCGAGATGAAAACGTCATTCTCCTCAATGGAACATCTCAGACCTTAAAGCTAACATTCTGCTTGAAGATCATCATATCTCCTACCCGATCAATCAGGAAATTAGGGGAGTTATCCCCCAAAATTTTTGAGCGCCTGGAACCGCCAAGACTAGCATGCACCGTGGATCCTGGAGGTCACAGCACTTTTTCAGTCAGGTGTTCCCTGTAAGAATACGGTTAAAATTGGTTTGTCGGATCAAAATAACATATCAATTACAACCTTTTTTTGATATTCCTACAGATTTTATACTTAATATTGATAGCAACCATATTTGCAACCCATATCTCACCTTTCTCTCAGTTTTTAGGGAATCCTTAGGCGCGGGTCACCAAAAAAAACACCGAGCGGGTTCTTTTGGCAGTGGGGGCTGGACTTTACGGTTTCTCAAGTTATTTACTGGTGTGAATCCCTATGGTCCAAAAATTGCTAAAAAGAGAATGAGTGTATAGAGTAGGTATTGTAGAAGTGGCACATACATCAATGTTCCCCTTATGACTGGTGCACTTGAGAACACCTATCCTGAAGCTACTTTATCACTAATTGCTCAGGGTATAAACGGTGCTGTAGCTACTGTAGTACAGCTACCACATGGTAAGAATCTGTGATGTGTACCTTTATCATTTAGTAGCACATGAATACTTGAATCTCAATTGGTCTAACAGGGCTATGAATATATTTCCGTATGCGTGTAGGAATTGCTAACCACGTAATATATCCCATATTACGTGATGATTACACCCCAGTATTAGACCCCTACTTTGAGGTGAGTTAAATGTTTTCCCAGTTTACAGTGCAGTGGTCAGGCATACTCTGCGAATTCACTGAAGTCGAGCCACAATTCCTTTACACGTAGTTCCCCGCTCGTCATGCCATTTCCGGGGCCCATGTTATGCAATTATACAATGTCGCGCACATTGAGCCATTCAGCATTGGCGATTGTTGTCAAGTTGCACTGATGCCCAATTGGCCAGTGCGTGGTACACTATCAGAACACACTATACGCTTAAAATACGCTTATTTTGTAAAAGTAATGGTGGCTTCTACCTACTGGTGCAGTGCCTCTGACATGACAGCCTGGTCTAGGACTTCCTTGTTGGGCCGTGGAAAGCTGGTCTACAATGCTTAAGTTTAACTGTTGTTGTTGAAATTGTACTTTGTAGTGCCTCCATAATACCAGAGATGGCCTAGCTTGGCCAGAGGCCTGTGGTCTAGGCCTACTGAGCCTGTTTTAATTTTTTGGGAAAGCCAAAAGTGCTTGGCCATGGACATATCTAACACTGTCTGTGCTAGTCCATATTTAGATCGATCTACTTTAGGCTTATCACTTCAATATTCATGTCTACGTCGGCCTCATATGATACAGCACCCCAACCATAGGTATTTTTCCGTATTGCGTGAACAAACAGGGGGTAACTAATAGTATCTGCATTTTCACTACTTTTGCCAAAAGTATCAACAACATTGATTGGAACAAGACACACACACACACACTCATGCACACACTTTTTTCTCCCCGTGTACCTACTCTAAATTCTCCTAACATCAAGCCTGTTTAAGGGGTGTGTGTTCACAGACCACCCTGTTTACTAAAAGTATCAATGTAGGTGAGTTTCACAAAAGGCATTTCTGGCACTTGCCAAGACCCCGTTGCTCATTAGGTCACTCACATGTCTCCCTACTGACCTGTTATATCTGATATGCATCCCAATTGCTGCTTACCCTAACCCTAACCCTAACTCCCGGAGAACTGAAGGAGTGAGGGAAGATGGGAACAAGAAAAGTCACAATTTCGGGTGGGAATTTGAACCCGGGGTCCCTTCGTCCCCTAGCCCCATGACCCGGGATGCACTCTACGGCGCACAGTGGGCCAGAATTAAGTCAAAAGTGTGCCAAAACTCAATAACTCTCCTTGGCAAATCCTTTACATCTCATGATAAGACCATCTTAGGGGTTTTGAGGCCTGCAGAAATTCAAAAATTGTCATTTAACATATTTATGACATCATCAAAATACTGATCTGATTGGTCGAGATATTTTTCCAGATTAAATCCTCCCATATACAATACATGACCTCATTGCCTGGGACATAGGTTTGTTGACCCAAGGATCATTAAAAGCATTTTTGAATTCCTATACGTCATCAAAATACTGTTTTCTGATTTGTCGAGAATATTTTTCAGGAGATTAAACTCGGACCACTATAATACTTCGTTGATTCCATGAGATCTAGGGTTTGTGACCCCAGAAATCCGAAGTGGAAGCACTTTGAATTCTATACGTCATCAAATACTTGTGTTTCCATATTGGTTGGAATATTTTTCAAGATTAAACTCAAGACCAATATATAATATCAATGTTGATTGCATGGATATAAGGTTTGGTGACCCAGGGAATCGAGTTAGTATTTGTGAGTTTTTCTATGACGTCATAAAAATTGCTGTTTTCTGATTGGTCGAGAATATTTCATTTTCTCTGAGTTGTTTAACTCATAAAATGATTCTATGTTTCAGATTGCAACGGTTTCGAGTAGATTTTTTTGTCATTGTAAAGGATAATCTTTTCTCAGAATATCTGTGTAAAATTTAAGGCGAGGTCGAACGATATCTTAACTTATATAGGTACTGCATGGTAAGCGTATTTGTTACTTGTAGGTTTACGCGTATCACGGTCTGTGCTACGTACGCCACCACGTGGCATTTTTATCCTATTTTTGGTCGTACCGGGCGTCATAAAACAAGCCCTAGCGTTGAAGACTGCAAGAGCTTGCAAAATTTGGTCTCATTATAAAGAACAATCTTTTCTAAGACGTCTGTATCAATTTAGAGGCGGAAATCGACGGAAATCATAACTTCCGGTTTATATTTCAAAAAATGATTTTTAATAGATTTTTCCAGAACGTTTAGGGATTAAAATTTCTTGAACGGGAAACATTGTGTTCACCTTATCTTAATATATTATTATGCAAAGAAAAACTTTACAATATATAGAAGCATAGATAAATTAAAATTACCTTTAAAGAGATACAGAGTTTTGATTGCATATTTATGTTTTTTAGCTTGGAAATAATTTTAGAGCAATTTTGAACTTTAACTGGAGAAAATAGTAACTTCAAAAATATACAAGAGTTGAAAACTTTTGGAATATATTATTTTTTTTTTTTTTAATATTCCAAATAACAATAAAAAATTAAAAAAACAGGGTCCGTCAAATTAGGGTTTTGGCACACTTTGACTCTGCCCTGGCCCACTGTGCGGCGGTGTCGCTGGCCCGGCCAGCCATTTCGTGCCCATATGAGTCTTGGTTTGATGACGTCATCGCTACTTTCTGGACTTTTTTCTCAATTAACACAGTGAGTTTTGGTGAGCTTTAGCTGTGCTAGGGTTAACCCTCTGAAGTCTACCACCTTTTCTACAGTATCTCTGATTGGTTCATTACATGATATAACATCATCTAACTGCTGAGCAACCAATCAAAATAGACCTTCTATATATCTGTACAAATTTTCAAGCTGTTCTTCCAATGTCTCTGATTGGCAAAATACACCACACAACCCAATGTATAACCAATAAAATCGTCCGGTTGACCTCAGGGGTTAAAATACAAGACTCCCTGTCTCAATTATAACCCATTGACCAGAACCAGTGTTGCCAAACCCGCGATTTGGTAGCCCAATTGGGCAACTTGGGAAGGCTTACCGTGACACCAAAAATTTTAACCGCGATTTTGCGGTCAAATTTTTAACACAGGTTTCTATGGGACTTCCGGTGTTGCCCGCAACTTTTTAGTGATTTGGGCGACTTTCCGACCCCATTTACTGCGATTTGGGCAAATTATTTTTGGCAACCCTGACTAGAACCCTGTCTAACTTATAACCCTGTAACTTCTTTATGCAATAGCATGGAATGGCTTATAGAGCAAATCAGAGAGGCTCAAAACATTGCTACTTTCAAATCAGAGTGTAAATCTTTTTTTATGAAATCATATGCCTAATTGGCTCTTTTATTACCCTTTTATTACCCATGTACCATTTTATAGTTATTTGGGCATCCGATATGGGCCTACTGTGTTATTTATTCATATTTATTTTTTATACATCCATTTATTTGTTCTCTGAACTTCTTTGTATGTTATGTACTCTTTGTAATGTTAATGTTATTTTGCTGTCAGCTTGTGCCATCATGTATTTGTGTATAAGGATGAGTGAGCACCCTGTGTTTTGGGCTTTTCTAAGCCCATTCGCTCATCCTGAGTTACTTGCCTTTTTGTATTTTATATGTCATGTACCATTAAATTGTTTCTTTTAAAATGTTTGTTCTCGCAAGTAATTCAAATAAATATTATTATTATTAAATCATCTGGAAAATGATGTACAATGAACTCTGCTGATATGTGCAAAGCTCTTTATTTTCATATAAAATCTTATAACTGTGAACTTTGTATTTAAATGCTGAAGAAACACTTGACTACAAGGCTAGCTGTTACTGACTACAGTGCAGCTGATTCAAAGCCTTAACACTTTAACAGTGCTTACAACATATCATATGATACACGCCGTTCACGCATGGGAAAAGCAACCAAGTCAAGATCAACACGGTAATTCTGATGGAACAGTCTTCTTGAAGCATCCTCTTGTTTTGTTAATATTTACACAAACATCCAGGAGGCATCTTGTATCCCAACCTTGAGGGAAGTTTGTACATGTGCAATCCAAACACACCTACACACAAGCCCAGTGTGTTATTACATGAGCAGTAAACACAAGAGAAGATTTCAGTAGCTTCCCACAATGCATTGCTTCCAATGGAGGTTTTTGTACAGCTACTGGTGTGAATCGTTAGAGATGAAACATGGCTAAATTGATAGTACTGATCACAACTTTCATTTTAAGAATGTTTCATCTCTAACGATTCACATGACTACCTGTACAAAAACCTCCATTGGGAGCAATGCATTGTGGGAAGCTACTGATATCTTCTCTTAGTAAACACCATAGAATTTGCTTGGGTTCCGTCATTATGCCTAGCAACTAGTTCTCTGACCTGTGACATTTCAGTTGGGCTCAAGCCGTGTGCTAGATGTCGTGGCTGAATCCATGGAGCCTTCACTAAAAGCAATAGCTGCTCTCATCAAAATTCCACATGTGAAGGGTTTATCTCTCCTATTAATAATACTGGGGAGGTGCTTATTAAAGGGAGTTACCAATTGATTATCAATTTACCCAGAGATCCAACACAACAGCCATACACCTTAAACTAGACATGTTTGCACGACCACTACTCCATTTATTGGAGTTCATTTAATACAACTGCAGCTATTGTAGTTGCAACTTTGCCGGCTATCCTCACCTGATGATGTACTGTGCCAGCTCGCTTGCCGCGTGCATAACTCCCCTTCGGCAACAAATATACTTAAAGCACTGGAGATTTTATGTGTAAATACTGTCACATTTATTCTGATGGAACAATGTTCGTACAAAGACTGCGGTACTGCAATCAGCATGAAGTTTTTAATATTAATCAAATTTATCTCAAAATACAGTGATTTGGAAGGGTTGCTTAGATTGGGTCTATATACTCTCCGTCCTGGGTACACTGATTATTCGGAGAATTGTCAGCATGCTTTAGTGTTCGAGCATATAATGTAAACAAATCATAAGCACATAATATCTGTGTGTACATGAAATGTGGACTACAGTGCAATTTGCATTCCCATTAGCCTTAATTACCCACATGACCTGAACTAAAATGCACTCATTATTAGATGTATCAATTTATCTTTCATCTAAGTGAACATGAAAAGGGTCAAAAACACTTAGACAATTAGGTACCATTTGAAGTCTTATTTTAAAGGTACATTGTGTGATCTCAGCACATTCTCTTTTATTCATGGTTCACTATATATCCTTGAAAGAAGCTTATTCAAGAAGTTGCATCTGATCTTGCAGTTTTGTGTTATGAGCAATTGCTTGTTTCCCACGGTTCCCATAGGCCACTGTACTGTAATTTCTGTCCGTATAAAGAAAGAAAATACAAATTGCAAATTTCTTACAGATACGACCAAATTTGTACCTAAGATTAGGTAGTTTGCTAAGGCTACCGGTTCAGAAGATATAAAAATGTCAACTTTTTTAAGTGGAGCAACCATGGCATAGAAGGTGAATTTTGAAGTTGGATCATGAGTATTGTTTTTGACATTTTTTAGTAAGTAATTATTTTAACCTTTATTATTTCTGACAATTCTGGCATTACATCCTTACAATATGGACAGAACTGGGCATCACACCAGGCTGACATTACTCCAAACATCAGGCGTTATTATAATACAAGTTCTATTTGTGTAAACTCCAACATAAGCACATACATATACTATAGTCGGGGACAGAAACCCTTTGACGAGCACGTACTTCCTGGTTCTCTGCGTATTTAGTGCAGAAAAAAATGGACTTGCCTCCGATCGGCCACTGAAGCAATCTGCTGTTGCTGGGTCACCGACCACACGCTATACGCGCTCATAGCTCTGCCCCTTGTACAACCACGTGGTACGCGCTCGTCAAATGGTTTCTGTCCCCGAGTATAGTCATCCACATGGCTCATATTGTAGAATAAGACTACTCTAAAACCAGAAACTTTCACAACCTTAAAATTTCTCCAACTGTTATTGACGGCCATAATTATCAAGCCAGAAAGACACTCTAGATTTCCATCTCCATTTCATGATGTTTATTGATAGGATAGACCATTACACAAGAATGTTTTCATTTCCAATTTCAAATCAAATAAGGCCTACTGGATCTAGTACACTTCAAATAAACCTAGTTTGAGATTAGTCATTTTTGCGATGGCTTTTTTCTATAATTTTTGATATGCCATGGCTTCCCATATGATCACAGGTCATTTAGGAAGCCATCTCAAAACTACTGACTAACCTATACAGAATATACTGGGGTTGAAAGAGTTAAATTGTCATTTGGAATATTACACATTAACTTATTAATTTAGAAATTATACTCCTGCAATTTCAAATACTTTTTTGGACATGATTAAAAATAGAGACAGATAACACATAAAGCCATGTTATCATATATCAAATTAATTTCAAGTAATGCCACCTATACCCGATATTTGATTTCCTTGTTTGGGAATAAAATACTGCTTTTCTGGTGATTTATGAATGTGTGAAAAGATCACCTTTCACATTTAATGCCAAGGTTTGATTTGTACAGCAAGGTATGCTTCTGAAAAAGGTGTTAGAGTGAAATATCCAAAGCTGAAAATTCCATATCATATAAGATATACAGGCTGTCCCAAAAAAATTGTAACACTCGGAATGACAGGATTTTGCTAACAAGAAAAGTACGAATGGGTCTTTGTTTGGTATTTCTTTAAAGCCAATAAACAAGCTTTAATTTGCCATTTATTTCATTCCAATCCGATACGTAAAACAAAAGATATGCTTCATCAATTATGAGAGGGCAAAATCAACTTGGTCCGATTTCTAATGCATGATGCAACATGAATACACTTGGCTTCATAGCACATTTTCTTTCCAGCTTAAAAAGAAAACAAATAGATTTTGCAGTGTTTTTCTATTAAAGAAATACTTCGAGACTCCCGCCACCGTGTTTTACCAAACGTTTATCGTTGGATCTACCACAACTGCTCTTCTAACAAGAGAAATGTTGGCTTGACTTCTGGTCATTCTTGTCCGTGAATCTGTATGGCCTGCCACTGGTGTCTTTATTTCCAATTCTGCCTGCTTCATTAGTCCACGACAAACTTATTATCGGAAGTTTCTCTTTCTTTTTTTTTTGTGTGTTTTGGTTTACTTTAGTGTTTTTGTTGTTTATTCTGCCTATAGAATCATAGATTTTCTTGGGAATCCAATAAGGAAGTGTCTGATTGTGGGTTTAGTTTGGTTTGGTTTAACATCTGTGTAATTTTGAGCGATATGATAGGGCTAACTCTGCTAATGAAAGTGAACTGAAATTACAAAGTATTGCTGATCATAAAGACAATGTACACGCTTTATGACAATGATGAAGTCAAAAGGAATGTCAATATCTTCAATAAGTTCAATCTGCCAATCAATAACACAATCAATATCCCAATTTTTAGTATGTTACAAAATCACGTTTCGCACAATCTTACAAATTTAACCATTGCAAATCGGACCAATCCGAATTTGTACTCTCGTTTTTGACCAAGCATATCTTTTGTTCTACATATCGCATTGAAATGAAATAAACGGCAAATTAAAGCTTATTTAGCTAGCTTTAAGAGCATATCAAACAAAGACCCATTTGTATTTTTTTTTTTACAAAATGCCTGTGTCCCGAGTGTTAACATTTTTTGGGACAGCCTGTATTTATTTCATTTTAGGTTATCCGATGCAATCAGAAAGACCTTATTTTGCTGATATGCATCAATTGTGTGTGTGTGTGTCTGTTTGTCAAACATTTTAGTATACACCTTCTGGTTGACTTTTTTTCAACCTACTGTAGTTTCTTGTGCAAAATGGATATGAACCAACCAAGTATATTGTGGGAATCTTCAAAGCCGCTACATAAAGCAGGTTCATAAGTGGCCATTAGCATTCACTTAGTTTTTCATGTATACTTAGAGAGACACTGGCACATGAAAAATAGTGCGCCCTCTAGATTTTTCAAAATTGATATTTTGCATGGTTGTAAAGCTTTTATATACATTAGCCCTTACCTGAAATTATTTAGCCCAAATCAGCGCGCTTATGAGTAAATAGA
The DNA here is from genome assembly GCA_023653785.1 of Ophioderma brevispina. Classification (NCBI taxonomy): domain Eukaryota; kingdom Metazoa; phylum Echinodermata; class Ophiuroidea; order Amphilepidida; family Ophiodermatidae; genus Ophioderma; species Ophioderma brevispina. The sequence goes on along the minus strand of JAMKCH010070277.1, from coordinate 29,568 downwards.
ACAATTTTATAATTAATGACGCCAGCGACATTAATTCATCAGACAATGCGGAAATGGCGTGTACACACACTACAGTTGATTCTCACAGCATGCACCTTGTTTGACCGGTCTGTGACCTTTGTGGTTTTAATATCAATGAGTACAAGTCTATGATAGTCATGTAATAGAAACATTTGTTGATTAAAGTTACGGCAAACTTAAAAGTTAGCCCACAAATTACCTGGATGTCTTTAGCCTCTTATTAAAGGTCCATGGCCCGATCGCTAATAGCCTCATCCCCAGGGACCCCAGATTTACCGGAAGTGGTCAAAATTTTGGAATCGGAAGCAAGCTACTATTTTTCTCATTTACCCTGTGGTTTGGATGTTATGAGAGAAAATATGCCCCATTTTTGTCGACCAATAATAATTTTACACAGTACTCTATGGAGATTACAAAATCACGTTTTTAGCTCTAATTTAAAAACAGGTTGAAATATCTGCACAAAACTTTACAGATGGGGTTTTGGGGTGAAGGCCATTCAATCAAGATGAATAATTTATAGACTTAAATCGAGCTATCCTTTAATGTTCCTATCTGTTTTGGGGTATGTTATTTTTCTGTGTAAAATATATACTCCCCGCCTAAAAAATCCAAACGATATAAATTACTGTATTAAAAAGGTATGTAGGTATGTAGGTGAATTATAATAATAAATGCCAGGAGCGTTGTTCATGTAATGTGTTTGCTTATTGACCTGTGTCCGTAATGCATTGATAACGAAGCATGATGTGGAAGTTTGAGAGATTTATCCAGCTGGCTTGGCGCGTTCTTTTGAAAGCAAGTTTGAGCACGTTGATGGCCATTTCAACATCGTTCAGATTTTTTAGGCGGGGAGTATATCTTTATTTTTCCAATGGCCTACACTATCATTTGCGAGCAAATTGAAGAAATTTCATATTTTCTGAAAATGTGTCAGTGGCGCTTTAATGAAATTTTCTGTTGGGTTATGAAATTGACTTGAATCCAAAATGAAATGTTTATTATTATTATTACAATAAAATGTCTGACCTTTTAATTATTTGTAGTATCAACACATGGAAGAGCAATAGCTATCATTTCCATGATTTACAATCTGATGGTCCTGGCTACTCACCAAAACAGCTGTCTTTTTAGTATGCTTTCAACTCATAAGAAATGTAATGGTATATTAAAAAGCTTGTGACTGAGCTCATGACATTTCAATACCTTTAAAGGAACATTTCATGATCTACACCCTCATTTTTATATCATCTGAACAATTGGCCTATTCACAGCTGTTCCACCCCTGCAAATGGTTTTATTTTTAGAACAAATTTAAGCAGTGGTGACACAATTTTGACAACTGATATAAGCAGTCTCTCTAGGCACTCGCACTAGTAACACATGTCCGTTACTGGTCACCGTAACACATCAGTAAGATATGACGTCATTGCTAACCACTGCAGTATTCCACGATATCGCATTATAACAGGAAAATAATACCGTTTGTCGCAGTTTATTATGTGCAAGAGACTAGTACTCCCTTCCCGGCATGCATTTAGAGCAAAGAGAAATCAAAGATGGCCGATTACAATCGGAATCAGCTGTGCGACGCTGCAAAATATCGGACTTTTGTGTGGTAAAGTGAGGCAACTTTAAAGGCTTACGATCATCGTTTGCTTCAAATGGCGCGATATGCAACAATTTTTTAGTGTAAAATAATGTCTAAACTACACTGTGAACGTCTTTCTTTCTTCCCAACGGACCATTTTTAGCCATCGACACCAGGTTTAAAGCGAGGGGTCTGGACTGACAAATTATGAATGTCACTTAGGTATGTAACACCAAAATGGGTTACCTGTGCTGGTAACGCTGGTGATATGTCATTTGGTTGGGTAACGAAACTTTGTTTGTTACTTGTCCGAGTGACATTAACTTTGACCCGCTATACAAAAAACCGGAAGTGTGACCTGAGTGCTGCAGCGCCGACAACGACGGTTATGTGACTGTTACGGTGACCAGTAACGGACATGTGTTACTAGTGCGAGTGCCGAGAGAGACTGATAAGTAAGGACATGCAAGAGCTATTACCCCTGTAAAATAAGAAAAATCCATTATGAGATTCATATCTTTGAACAGCACTGTTTGCTTCCATTTTTGCATTTGGTAAAAAAATAACACAAATTCTGCAGACTTTATTCTTCACTTTTAGGCTACTCCTGTAAATTTGTAGGTGGATGTCATGCATGTGTGTAAGAGGTAAGTGGGTGCATGTCATGCATGTATGCGGGGGTAGGAGGGTGGATGTCGTGCAGGTGTGTAGGGCTAGATGGGTGGATGTCATGCATGTGTGTGTGTGGGGCGAAGGTGGGTGTGCCATGCTCTTCTTAGTGTATCCACAAGTCATTAGTGATGGCTTGTGGTGGAGTCAGGATTTATTCAACTGAGTAAGCTGCACCAGGGCCGTGTGTATCCATGATACAGACGTTCCTAACATGGCCCGCTTTTTGAGACTGGGTGGATTGGGAAAAGTCAGGGGTTTACACCCTACTCTTATTCAACACTGACTGCGATGTACATGTACAGTTGTGACTCTCTGTACACGGGACCGACAGCTTAACGTCCCCTCCGAAGGACGGGATGCTTTCGTGATTCATTTGCCCAATTCCAAGTGAACCATGGAGGAGAGCGGTATTCTGCATTTAATCAATAGCTCGTATACAGATTAAATCCAGAATTGAGCACCCGAGTAAATCCCAGCAAGTGACCCCACCGGGATTCGAACCCGGGATTTTTGGTAAATTTGCGAAACAGACAAGCAAAAACCCTAACCGCAGGACCACGCTCTCCCACATGTCATGCTTATGTGCAGGGTATAGGTGGGCGGATGTCACGCATATGTGCAGGTGGTAGATGGGTAGATGTCATGCATGTGTGTAGGGTGTTCAAAATCTGTCAAAGGAGCAGAATGTCTCTTGCAAGATTTGAGAGAGAAAGGACTGTACAATACAGAACCTTAGTCAATGCAACGGCTAAGGTAATAAATTATCTAGCCGATGCAATGGCTAAGGTAATAAATTATTAACCAACAAATATGAGTGCTTTGAATTTCATGCTGTTCATGAACCACTCATCACAAACAAAATATGATTTCTTTACAAATATCATAATTGATGAGTTAGTGGGGCATTATCATTGGTTGCTAAACAGAGCTAGACTCAGGTACTTAACAAATACCCTGGAAATATGCGCCCATGGGTACTGGGTCCCATTTTTTAATTACATATGAACACACCAGCCATATCGCTGTAGATACCCGTAGTCTTAAATGTTAATGGCTTTGAATACAGCCGAGATATAGCAAGAAGTATGCTCCAGGGAATGTGTTCTATCTATCTGGCTTATCTCAATATGTTCCATCCACTGTGTGTTGTCTGTTGATCATCTACTGACAATATTTACTCCAGTATTTAAAAATAGGCTAGGGGTTAAATTAATGGTTAAATATAAATGGGACTAAAGAGTATAAGTTTTATGGCCTCAAAAAGGGTTTTCTCATAAACTTGTTCAAACAAGTGAGGCAAACAAGAACTTGACAGTCCATAATTAAGATGGCCCCAACAAGTAGGTTTTTATTTGGGAGCAGTATCTCTAGGTGAAATTACACTGACAGAAAAATTAAGAGCATTTTTTTTTAAAAAGATATGCAAATGAGCTTATCAATATTCATAACCTGGCAAAAAAATATTCAGCATTAAGCCTTATCATGCTCTAAAAACCCTTTTAAATTAGGATTTAATTTGCTGTTGGGACAAGGTAGTAGAATGGTTTAATCATATTTTATTGAAAATAAGCAAATGAGCTCATAAATATTCATAACCTGGTGAAAAAGTTTACAGCGACAAAACTCATTCACCCTACCAAGTTTCAAGTTCATTGGCTATATTGAGTTTAGATGGGAGAGTGGATTAATGAATTTTTACCCCACCCATGTATAAATAGCCAGGCAACCAACCATCTACTTACATCATTACATTATAAGTCCTACACAACATGTTGTGGAAGCCAAAAAGCTCTGTGCTGTTTTTAGTTAAGTGAAGCTGTGTTTTATGAAAGATTTTTTAAAATTCATTTTGGACCACTTTTTTCTTTGTCATTTAGCTTTGGGCACATTTCTGTCTGTGAGGCCAGGGTTATGTGAGGAAATAATTGTGACATGATTGTAATAAGTTGTTGACCATATGCTTGGGCTGCCATTTTCTTTCTCAAAAACCCTCAGTTTAGGAAAATTGTATAGACTAGTCATAAACTACCATGTTAAATTCAATTTTGTTTTTCATGCTCTTGCAAGTAATACTGAGTGGGAGTTTAATAAATAATTTTAATAAATAATATGCCATAATTTCTATATATTTTTTATGATACCATCAAACATTCGCAGAATTGACACAGAGACGGGTTCATGCACTTCTCTCAATATACAGACTCAGTGCATGTCTAGAAAAAAAATGGGGAATCTGGGAAGCTCCCTCCAGGGACATTTTGAAATTTGAAGGGAAATTTTTCTTCTAATTTGGGGGTTAATATTGACATTCCAAATTAAAACAAATTTAAGAAATGGCAGGACACTTGATCTGCTTTCTAGGAAATTTAGTTTTCCTAGTTCTGACTTCCTGATAAAAGCATATTGTATGTGTACATGTATAATTCTGCAACTTAAAGTAAATATGCATTTAATACTACAATCCCTGCTTTATGCTCTGACATCACACCACTCTCCACTTGATAAATGTAGATAGTCTTGTGAAAAACACTCTCTTTTATGCAACATCGGCCTCATTTACGCTTCCAGTTTACAGTGATATGATATGCCAGATGTGGCATTTTACAAGGAACTTATAAATATGGAAGAGTTAATGCACTAGACAGAACTAAAAGCCAGAATGACGTCATGATTATGGTGCCATTGGAAATGGCGAGTCACTGGAATTTCTAGTGATTTTCTCTCCATGTCAATGAGCATAGATATCTTTTGTGAATATTCACAGCTAGTTATGTATTCAATTTCCAGCAAACAATGATATCATAGCTAAAATGGTTAAATTCAAATTCTTTTCTCCCTTGGAAATTATGTGCATTTTGAATTTGCTTGAATGTGGTAAATGTATGGTAAGTGTGCAAACTGAATGTTTTAAACTTTGCACTGTTGATACTTCAAGCACCAAAAAGGTTGCAATTGACAGAACCCACCACCCACCAACGAAAAAAAAATAAAGAAAACCAACCCTAAACATAAATAGCTTGGAAAGATCATGAAATTTGATAGCATTTTTTAACCATCACATCTACAAAGAGGGTACAAAATGAGAGAGTGGGGTCAGAAGATTCCCATCAAATATATTTCAAGGTCAGACGTATAATCGGGCCAGCCACTAGTCAGTGCAAAAAAATCCAGATGGCAGGCAAAAATGTCCTGGATGCAAGATCAAAAGGGTGAAAAAGGGGTTGATTTAGCATGAACAGACATCTTTTTCTTTCCCTTTTTCCATCAACATTTTTTTTTCAAGTGGACCACTCTGTCCCTCCTAACACCCCAATGGCTATGCCACTGGTCATGGTTGTTCATTTTAGGTTGAATGTAATGCAACTGAACCAAAGCCAAATGAAAATAGCACATTTCAATTTTTCTCCCCAAGCCATATTAGGATGCGGTGTGATGTTACAATGCTTCTATGTACCTACATGTAGATTACATCATATGTTAACTCTTTCCCCACATTGGTCATTTTTAAGATGGCTTCTCAAATGACTGCAGGTTATTTGGGAAGCCATTTTGACAAACACTGACCTAAGACCAAGCTTATTTGGATTCATTTGAATGCATTTTCAGCTGGTAAGTCATGAAATTGTATAATTTTGAAATTTTTAATAAAGAAATTGGAACAATTTTGCTCCCTGACCAACTACAGTCGCCCGAAGGGCTCAAAGGGTTAAGTAATATTTCTATTAGTATTAGAGATTCTTCTTGTAGACTGTCAAAATTACTTCTCCATGTTGGAAGTAATTGCAGAATCACAAACAAAACAAAACAATAAAATTGACAATTGAAGAGCGGGAAATCCCCTGACAAAATTCCAATTACAATCAAACCATTCGAACAAAGAAAAACGACACAGGGCTTAAGCGCATGAGGTCAAATCACCCACCCATCACGGCTATGGCTCTAATCCTTGAATGACAAAGCATAACTAGGCTATTTTTCAATACAAACAGACCTGTGGAATATTTTCTTGTGTGACATTGCCGATCATGTATCCAATCCATAGGTTTCTGCTGCCAAAGTATTTGTTGCCTTTGGGTAGATAAATCAAGTTCGAAGCTTGGCTATCCACATAATGTTCCCACTAAATTTTAATGGTGCCGGTGGTGTGGAAAGAACTGGGACAATCTTGATTTTGTAAAGAGCCAATTTTTATGAAAATGCCTCTACTAAACAAACCACGGAGAGAGCTATATTTGGAAGAGGGTACATATCTTAATATTCCCCCACTTCAATGTTACAGAGTAATCATTAGAGTAGTTTATTTAAAAACGACTTAAATCAGAGCTTCGAGCTATTCCTTCAGTAAATTGACTGTTTCTTGAGCTAAAAGCTAATATTATCCATGCTTCACATTGGTTTTTGTTTTGTTTTGGGATAAAGAAACTTTCTAATATTTTGTGATCAGAGAAATACAAATTGATTTTATTGAAAAAATAAATACAAAAATGATTTACTTGAATTCCTATTACTTGTTCTACATAGTGGCGCCAAAGTACATACAATTTCAATTTTGCTCTTTGGAGTGATTCTGTTTAATCTTAAAAAAAATTGGTGCATTTTATGAAAAATGGTACATTTAATTACTTTTGATATGATTGAAACCTTTAAAGGCACTATCAGTGATTTGCTAATCAGAAAAAATTAAAAATCATATAAAAAATCAGATTGTGTAATGTCTGTAACACTTACAGTGACAGGAGGAGATTTTTTAGGATCGAAGTTCTCTCAAATTGCACAGGATGATTGTGACCACCTGACCATGACGTTATCCTAAAATTTCTTGCCAAACAAGTACCAAGAAACAGAAACTCTCTTGTTGAACTTGCCTGACTATCGTAATTGTCCCATAGAACACACCGTGCTTTGAACTTTGTGTCGTGCACGTCAGAAAAGTACTAATCATCATTATTATTACATCCATAAAGACGGCGTATTCGGCTTATTCACTTCATGTGTGACTCATACAGGGGAATGCATTCCATAATGCAAAAAAACCCTGGTTCGACAATAATTGGGGGCGCTTCTTTCTTTTCCTCTCTTTTCTCTCTTGTAAACTATCCTATCATACCCTACAAGTGCTAAGACAGTACTGGAGTCGAGTCCACCCCATGCCGAGTCGAGTCCATCCGAGTCCCTAGTATCCCAGTCAAGTCCGAGTCATTGGTTGTTCGATTCCGAGTCCAATCCGAGTCCCATGTCCACCCATCCAAGTCCGAGTCCCTATGTCCGAGTCCAGTCGAGTCCCGAGTACCTCAATGCCAATGAATGACCCTAATTATTATTCAACTAGTTACCAATGCCACTGGTCCAAAGCGTTTAATTAACTTGCGTTGGTCGATCACTTGACTAGACATTGTTTTAACTCAAATTTGAGACTCAACTAACAAGTAAAAGAAAGAAATACTCGGTATTTGTAAAAATTCAGCTGCTTTAACTCGTGAACTTTTGATGGACAGACGTTGATCATGAAATGCCATGTGTTGAGTTGACCTCCTTGATTATTGTGAGGGTAGGCACGTCAGGGGCGGCGCCAGGGGGTGGCGGGGGGGCAGCTGCCCCCCTGAGATTTTCAAATTTAGGAAAAATGGGTTTTTGCACAAAATTAAGGGTTTTTTAACCAAAATTAGTCCCATTTTGTACAGTTTTGCCCCCTATGATGTTCGCCCCTCCTATGATTTTACCTGGCGCCTTGCACGTATCAGACATCAGAACCACCCAACCCGGTAACTTATTTGATCAGGGATCATAAATAAATCGGGGATAGGACAAGAGAGTGGAGGCATACTGATTGACATCAGTGCTTATCAGTCATTGGTCGTACTGGCGCCATGAAATTTATGCTAATCATCCTTGGTCAATTACATCATAATGCATAAATTACAAGTCTATTAGGTCGCTCATCGAAATTGGTGGCGTTATAATATCGATATCGAAATTGTCTATGGGCATTTGTACAAGTGTCACCAGCAGATTGATTCATTGATAATTGAACATGCAATATCAACTTGAGTGATCAATTACATTTAGCTGGAATACGCTATCTTTACACATTATTTGGAATGAGGACTTGAGAACTATGATGATAATGGGTATCGCATTAATTGAATTGATTTAGTCGATACATGATTCACTTCATCAAAGAGTGGTTGGTGGGAAGATTCAGAACAAAACATTCCTTTGACGTCGTTCCAACGATTCACGGTAAAACAAAAAGTAAAAACATCTAAAATAAAATGGCACAATTTTGCCGGACTCGAGCCGAGTCCTCATGGTACCAAGTCCTCAAAGGCTCGGTCCAAATCCGAGGTGTCCGAGTCGAGTCCAAGTCCGAGTACTGAAAAATTGGACTCGAGTCCTCCAGCACTGGCTAAGAGTGAAAGCACAGTAAGGACAAACTACCAAAAGCACCGTGGTGCTTTGTATGTTACTAAGGGCGGGCTATACTTACCTGACGTAGACTCAATATAAATTGCATCCTTTGGGGATTGCAGAACTCCAAATATACTCCAAAAATAATACACCATACCCAAAAGGGGGTGGTGCCCCGTGGTGACATATTACCCAACATGCCCACGCCATCCACGTCCTTCTCAGCTGACTCTACCATAAGGCGGAGTTCGCTCAGGGGGAATGGGATGGGAGGGAGTCTACGTAGGTAGTCTTAGCACCCTGCCCTTAGTAACATACAAGCACTAAGGTGCTTTTGGTAGTATTGCGGGCTTAATAGTTACTCTGACGTAGACTCAATATAAATTGCATTCAACGTCAGACTAGCGCCGAAGCGAGGACGGAGGTGGAGCGAAACTCAGAGCCACCGAAAAAGGGAACAACAAAGATAAAACAACAAAAAGAAATAAACTAATTAACCGTTTAGGCAAAAAAAAAAAGACTAAGGTCAGAAAGTTGGCATTTAAACAGTACGGTACTTAACCAATAAGCTAAAAACCCAAAAATGCGGTGAAGCTCCACTGATTAGCACTGCCATAGAAAACTTGACCCCTCTCCAGGACAAGACTCAAATCTAACAGATATGTTCAAGAAGACAGTTGGGGAATACCAAGACAAGTCTGTTATACCATTAAACATAAATTGTTAAACCCAAGGCAATGGCCCACAAGATTGAAGAAATGTCGAGAAGGGAGAGCAAAAGAGATGCTCTACCACATACTGCTGGAATTTGTTACTTACCGCGACACAGACATACTAAAAGCGGTTGGACGGTCATGACGATGAAACGAAACTTGATCGATATCACCTCTCAATATCACAGACATCTTTTATGGACGACTTGTCGCCGCTAAATAGACGTAACTGACGCGATTACGACTACCAAAGGCGAATACCGAAAGTTGAAATTTGGCCACAAAATACAAGCTAAAATTCGAGAGCTCTTTAGAATAAAATATGCACGGAATTCAGAGTTCTCCCAAAATCTGTGTACAAGTTGACGAACGAAAATACTCTCTATCAGACGAAAAATATGAAATTTTCTTACGTGCGAACAAACAATCATGAAGTTAAATAAATAACGGAACCAATATTAACTTTATGATAAAACTTACGCAAAGAACAAGCACCAATTCTTTGACAAAAGTTGCCAGCAAAGACGAATCGTTTGGACACAAAGTTGTAACGAGATTTGGCGGATACCTGATCAAACTTCAGGCACCAATTGCCATACAACCCGTCGTGAACCAAACACGGAAGTCGACACAAAGATGAATCTTGAATGTTTACAACACCAGTCTGCGATGTCCGCCGAGTTATAAGACCTCGGTACCTTCGCCAAATAAAACATGTGCGATTGTTGGTTTCGGTCGATGTCGACCGAAAAACACTGGAAGGTTTCATTAGAAAAGGATCACCGCGCAATGAAACTGCAAAGCGGCGCCACGTGGTATCCGCGCGGGATTTCCGGAAACAGTTACTAGAAAGGATCCACCCCGCACCCATGTAACTGAAACCAGCCTCTGCTGTAACGCACACGAGGATTCGGCCAAAGGACCTAAGATCCCACGTAAACAACATTACAAAGAAGGAATAAGTACTAATCTGCGATAGAAGTACGCCATAGCGACCTCCAAAGATGCAAATTCAACGAGAATCACCAAATCGTTTCTCGCAGTGATTCTCGTATCATCCAGATATGAGAATTTAACTCTCAAAGAATCATGTAGGGCTAATTGTAGTTCTTATAAGTGCATTAAATCTCTCGCAAACTCAGGCGATATGATAACATAAGAGGATGAACGTCAGACATAAAAAGTACGACATCGCTCTATAGGAGTTATCATCAGAGGCCTAAAGAGATTCCGAAATACCCAGGTTAAACAAAAAGAAAATGGTATCTTGACACGGAACCGTGGGGTGTCAAGGAGTACTAGGCCAGATGAAAAATAATAACACTGATAGGCAAATTAAGATAATCTGAGTGCATTTCAAATAACTCTGGAGAAATACAGAAAAGCATAAATGCTGAGAAACCATTGCACTTGAAAAGATATCTAGCAGTTGCAACCATAATAGATCACTTTTAATGCTTCTAAGAGGACATAAATAAGCGCCTAATAGCAAACAATAGTCCCTCAGCGATTCAAATAAAGACAACAGACGAAACTGTCCGAATGAATATAAGTCTAGCCTTGTTAAAAATGTGGACAATAAGACCCTGGAGGACTAGCTAGTATTCAGAAAATAGCTCCGCTCCAGGGGGAAAAACAAGTGGATTAAAAAAAAGGAGACTGACTGAGGGGGGAGCAATGGCTGAGTTTCAGCAAATTGTCCCACGCCGATTCTAGATATCAGACGAACTATGTCCGACATTGGAACTCAAAAGGAAGGGGGCGAGACGGACTGTAAAGATGGAGACGCAGTAGTTGCAACGGGACAGTCTAGTCTGCTCCAAGTTTTAAAGGACGACAAAAATGCGTAATAACAGTTAAACATGTAACAATCTCGACCTTCAGTCAAGATGTTGTATGAATGAATGGGATAAACAAGTGGTTCAAACAAAAGTTTAACCCAATGAGAATACTCTCGGATTAAGGCGCCATTAGACCCTTTCTTGGTCGTAACGTGCACTCAAAAGCACGGGAATATGCAGAAGATAGAATTTCCAAAAGACTAGACAATCGGTGAAAAAAGAGAAAACGAAGCATCAGAGACAGGGGATCGGGGGGGGGGGGGGAAGGGGATTAAAAAATAATAGGGGGGGGGAACATAGGCCCGGAAAAACCGGTGTGAGGGTTTGCAATCTTAAAATCAAATGAAGGTGCCTAAGAACCCTTTATATGATGATAAGATTTAAACACCGAGCCCAGGGTCTCAATCAGAACCTTGAGTCTGAAAGGACCTTCGAAGTTTAAAGATCAAAATATGTCGACCTTAGAACCGGGCCAGGAAGGGTGAGATATATCAGAAATAGTCTTCTAGCGAAGCAACACGCCCACTTTCTCGAAGAGAACTTGACTCTGTAGACAAGTAGAATGGAAACAGGCGTCAAGCGAAACAGTATCCTGTGGCTGAACTAGAACGAACGCCCACGGGACACATGCAGTGCTAATAAGCACATCCAATATGAGCCCAATAGATGGCCAAATATATCGCAAAGAGTAGAAAGTGGAAAGACAAGAGGTATAAGGTCTGACTCCAAAGTTTACTTGACACAGGACAGGGCCTTAGCCGATGAGAAGCCCCCAAGACAAAAATATCGGGGAAGGGGAAGTTCTCACGTTCTAAAAGAGGTCATTAAATAGTGACATTTAAAGCACAATTAGCCATAATCGCAATGGGCTGAGCCGGATTAGAGCCGAATGGAGGGTAATTACCACCCCAATGAACCAGGTTGTGTAGTAATGACACTCGGAGGTGCGGACGACACACTAACTGCAGGACAAACGGAACACATTGTGTCTCGGAAAACATTCGGAGCGAACCAACGAAGCGGAACATTGTGCTTCTAGGCGACAAGACTTTCCCCCCGGGGTGCAACGACTGAGCATACGGGGAAATGGAAATAGCCGAAGTAACGGCGGGCGAAACTTCACGAGATACCGCAAATGAGGACTCGGAAGTGACGGAAAAAGAAACTGGCAGTTTCTTACACGACGCTAACACGGCATAGGGATGTCGGTGGATATTATAATACAGTGTCCGTCCATGTTGCTATGGTAGATAGGACACTAAGTTTCTTACAACGGCCCAGTCCAATAAGCAAGATATCAATCTTCAATGAGAACTGAGCCCGCAGCCATGTCTAAGAGTGGCAAATATGTCCGTTAGGGTCATCCAACTGTCTCCCCCCCCCCTTTCTCTCACTTTTATTTTTTTTCAGAGAGAGAGAGAGAGAAAACCAAATAGTTGGAAAAGGTCATATGAAAAGATTGACAAACGGAAAAATTCCTTGAGAAGAGAAAACAGACATATGAGTTTAGAATCTCAATGAACTGATAAAAATGGCTTGGGGGAGCGGAACCATAAATAAACCCCCCCCGGAAATCAGAGCCAGAAACAGACAGGACGGGGAATCAAAAATGGATCCATGAATCCAAAGATACCCATCAAATATTCTCCTGAAATATTTCTTGTAGCAAGCAAAGGATTGAAACCTCAGCCACGGCAGAGGAAATAGGAATAAACGGATAAAATAATGATCCAACCATATCCTTAACGTCCAGAAATGCCATCTTTGCCACTTATAAAAATCCACGGGGCGAACCCATGTCTTGATTTAGGTTAAAATGTCCTAGACCTAACAAGAATAATAACACACTACCTCCCCTTTTGCGAGATCGATAGGATGGTCGTAATATCCTCTAGGGTCAGTTAAAGATGTCTTTTTTGAGGACCCAACAGTGACCCCCATCTTAGCCATCAATAAACGGAAACTGAATTAGGAGTCTCTCTATGGACGAAGAGTCCCTACTAACAGACTACCACACTCAAGTTCACAACGGAACCCGAAGGGTAGGAACAGAGGCGGGTCGCCACCGAAGGGGACCACCCAAGTGTTAAGAGATCGAGGTAAACCAGTTGACTCACGACTTAGAACCCAATTAAATGGCTTCCGAGGATTCAAGACTGTGGTAAAAGGATGACCAGTCATACTTGAGACATGAATAGACCACCAAAGAAAGGAGGCGTACAAGGCTGACCGCCTGGTGGTATGGGATGGCCTTTGGAGACCACCATATAAATAGATAAAGCGCGCAACAGTAGAACATTTCCAAACACTTTTATTATTTAACCCTTAAACTTTAACCTTTGAAAATCATTAACAAAATTAAATCACCTGGGAGTGGTTCTGACAAGTAACGGCTCTATGGTGGCCCGATCTACGAACGAACGAAGCACCGAGGAATTCGAAAACACTTAGCGACGAACCTATTGAAGCAATACTGAGCTAATAGGTGGCGAAAAAACACTTTCCGGACAAATAAGCTTAAGTGTTAACAGCGAAGACACGGCTGCCGAAACTTCACGAGGATTAGCTCGAAAACCTCGGAAGAACGGTTTACCGAAGGATAACAGACACCAGGTTAATTCTGTCAACAAGAAATTACCTGGGCGCTGAGCAGTTACAAAGCTAGTGGGCGCGGACGATACACTCAACTGCCGATCGACCGAAGTGATGAGCAATCGGAAATCGTCGGGCGAACCATGTGGCAATGAAATTGCTAAACAGTGGCACAACACTCTCCCAAACGAAACGACTGAACGCCAAGGGAGGAGTGAAAAACAACCGAATAACGGGGGACCGAAAACTCCGAGTAGCCACTGAAAATGACTCGGAAGAAACGGCAATAGAAATGATGAACTTGAGTACAACCAGGGACCAATCGCGGACACAAACCCGAGAAATTCCGTCAGAAAATGGCGTCGGAAGAGCGACGACGGCTCTCTTAAGAAGAGATTACCGAATTATACGCCAATCGGAAACTCGGCCCTAGACCTGAGAGTCTCAGGGCTCCGTTTATTTACCTTCATTCCCAACAACTCGGCTATGCCGAGAGGGTGTGTGGGTAAAACCGATTAAAGACTAGGACGAAAATGCCCGAGAATTCCGACCAAAGTGTCGTCGGAAGAGAGAAGCCAGCACCGATGGCTCTCTGTGAAGAGTGATTACCGAATCATTGCCGATCGGAAACTTGGCCCCAGACCTGGAGAGTATCAGGGCTCAGTTTATTTACCTCATTCCCAACAACTAGGGCTATTCCGAGAGGGTTGGGGTCAAAACGATTAAAGACCGGACGAAAATGCCCGAGAAATTCCGAAAAAGTTCGTTCGGAAGAGCCGAAGCTCAGCAACGGATTGGCTATCTTGTGAAGAGATTACCGAATCATTGCCGATCGGAACCTCGGGCCCCAGACCTTTGAGTCTAGGAGCGCGTCTGTTCACATTAGTCCCTGAGCCAGGCTTTGCCGTGACAGGTTTTGGGGTGAGACGATCAAAGATTAACAGGATTACCTTTCCAATGCATATGCTGACCTCTCGATGGGTGACGATCTCAATGTCAGAAGCTGTCGCATGAATCTTCACCACATCATACAAAGAAGGGAAATAAAACATGTAAATTATGAATAACGTGAACACGAATTGAAAAGAAAGCCAAAACATAAAATATTTCACTGAACATAACTAATATATAACTATCCTTTAACACTGGTAAAAAAAGAAAGTTACCAGGGAAAACAGGATGAAAGGGAACCAGGAAGGAAATCACGGAGACGAATATGGCGGTCCAGTGAACGAACTGTGTAAAATTATGCACGGGAACGTTGGGCAAAAAGTACCAAATAAAAAAGCTCCTCCCGAACCCTAAAATACATCAAAACAGGGAAACAAGGGTGAGGGAGTATAAAGGAGGCCTGCAAGATCTATATAAGTGAAAATAACACTATAGACCTGAAAAATACCCGATTTCGATCAATACCCTAAGAGTAAGAAAAATACAAACGTATGGTAGAGTCCAAAGTAGAGAAGGAACGATGATGGAGTGGTGCATGTTGGGTAATATGTCACCAGGGGGGAACCACACCCCTTTTGGGTTGGGTATTAGTTAGTAGTATATTTGGAGGTTCTGCATCCCCAGAGAGGATGGTCAAATTTATATGGAGTCTACGTCAGAGTAAGTATTAAGCCCGAAAGTAACATTGGACTTTTAGTCATTATGTCCGTACGGACACTGGGATAAACGTAATTGAACGGAGAGTCATTTCACGCGGTTTTCTTGCATTTCTTTTTCAATTTTTCAGTTGCAAAAAAAATAACATAAAATTTTATACTTATCGTTCACTTCAACCTATTCCTAACAAAATTTCTAATATTTGACTCTTTTGAATGAACCTGATAGTGTCTTTAAATATTCAAATGAGTTTTAAAAGGACGATTGCTCTACAATGAGACTCAAGAAATGGCTCAAAATTAGTAGTTTGGCTTACATGTAGGTTGGGGACTCGATCGACAACCTAGTACCCCCCCCCCCCCCCACTTACTCCATCAAAAATTGAGGATGTTGGAGCGAAGTCATATTTCTTCAATGATCAGGTAACCAACCTTAAAGTTCACAGCAAAAATTTCAATATCTATTTAAAGGGACATGTTATCAATTGCCAATCTAGAGCATTAAAAAAATCATAACATTCCATATTCAATAACTAATTGATAACGGTACCAAAAAGGCTAATATACAGAATTTTTTTTAAAAAAAAACAAAACAATAACTTTATCCAATACTGGACTTTTTAATGTGTACTGAAAGTATGACTATTCTTAAAAAAAGGCTTCCCTGCAAGTGCCCCAGATTTTGAGCACAATATGTGCACATTGACCTGTACAGTTGAAACTCAAACAAACATTATTGACCTTTGCTTATTTTATATGACCTGTACACAATTAGATGTTACATGCATAATAAGCTTAAATATAAGGGTCATCATCACTACATGGATGTCTATTATGGGTAACGATATGACAAATTTCTCAAATACTTTTAATTTTCTGATTAAAGTAGTTTAATCAGAGATGTAACAGAGGAGTGGTCCATTTATGAAATCCAAAAATTTGAACCGACGGGAAGGCCACATTTTAAGACATTAGAATCTTTTTGTCTGTGATTTTCGTACATTGATTTTAGGGTACAGGACACCTTCTCTAAAATAAATTGGTAATTAATACACTAGGCTTTGGATGCAGTTTACTTTATCAATAACAATTTGATCTCAGAAATTGAAAAGAAAAATTAAAAATGTTATTTTTTTTTAACATTTCTGGATTTTTTTTATTTATGGCCAAAAATCCGGAAATCCGAAAATTTCTGAAAAAGTTACATCTCTGTTTAATGAACTGTACACACTTGCCATTTATTTATAAGCTATTAAACATGATAATTTTCACTACCTATTCCCTCACATTATTGCTGTTTATCCCTGTATTTGCAATGACAATTTCTAATGCTCACTTTTTGAGTCTAAAGCACTTTTAAGTGCTTTAGACTAAAAAAGGGTGAACATTTACAAAAAGAACAATTTTGAAATATGTAATTGTGTATAAATTCAAAATCTCAAAAAAATGCACTTTTTGAGAAACTGAATAAAAAAACCTGACTGCCTGTTCATTGTACCTCTTGTCTCATGTATTCAAAATTGGTTTATACAGAGAATGCTTCATTGTAGATGAATATTCATAGCCGTTTGACCTTTTGATTTTAGTAGTAGCTGTCAAAATTAATCACAGTATTACTGTGTCAAAATCTGAAGTCAATTCCAATCAAGACTATCCTAATGCATCAATATTGGTCCATGTGTTAAGAGCACTGGAAGTTAAAGCTATAATAAGTCATTTATTTTCCCAATTTGATAGGTCAAAGTTTGATCTTAAAGGCACTATCAGTGATTTGCTAAATCAGAAAATCAAAAAAATCATCAAAAATCAGATTTGTGCATGTTTGTAACAAGTACAGGTATCCTAACATACCCCGCAAATGATAGGACCAGAAGCAACCTAATAAGGACAAAATCGGAAATTTTAGTCATTACTGCCTGTTCGGACACTTACTGCAACACGTAATTGAATGGAGATTCCTACCTTTGAACACTGCTGTTTTCTTCCTTTTCTGTAAATTTTTCAGTTGGAAAAAGTAACTTATGAGAATTCCACAGACTTATCCTTCAGTTTTAAGCTATTCCTGCAAAATTAATAGATTTTGACTCTTTTTGATAAATCACTGAGTTTCTTTAATTGGGAGTATAATTGCATCACATCAATCTATTATCATTACGTGAAAAATATGGAAATTAAACTGTTTTTGCAGTTGCCCTTTGATTTGTTTTTCTTCAATTTTAGCATTACATCATTTACCACATCTAAAAGGCACTATCAGTGATTTGCTAAATCAGAAAATCAAGAAAATGCCCGAAAATTAGATTATTGCATGTCTGTAACAAGGATAGTTATCTTTATATGCTCTACAACAAGTGATAAGACCAAAAGTAACCTAATAAGGACAAAATTAGATATTGCAATTATTGTCCATACAGACTCTTATTGTAATGCACAATTGAATGACGATTCATCTCTTTCAACACTGCTGTTTTCTTCATTTTTGGTCAATATTTCATTTGCAACAAATATTCTTCACTTAGCTACTCCTGCATCAATCAAATATATTGTAAAGCTTTCAGGTGGATCACTGATAGTGCTTTTAACAATGATCATGAGATCAGTGAAGGTTGCCGAATTTGACAGACTCATGTGGCATTTTCGCTACCACTAAACTATTACGTAAGATGGCCTGCAACAAAAAAAGAAAATGGAAACGTACATTTTACCTCAATCAGTTGCTTTTAGATGCTCAACAGTATTGGTAATTCCACTTACGATGTGAACAATCTTCCCTATTATACCGTATGCCTTCTCTACCCAATCTTCTTCGAACAATTCTATAATCCATTTTGTCAGAACATCTATAGGCCAGTCAAAATAGAATGAATGCTGCCCTAACCCAACACTAACTGCAACAGAATCAATTCCAACAGAATTGTATCGAGAATACCTTTAAAAACAACATATCAAAAGTCTACTAAAATTCAAAGGAGTGGAACATATATTTTTAAGGGGGTAAGGTTTATACAGGGGTCAAAATATGAAAAGCATCAAAACGCATCGAAAAGAATGCCAACATGTTTGTAACAATTACAGGCATATCCTTCCATACCCCACAAATGATAGGACAGAAGCAACCTAATACGGAACACAATCGGAAAATTTTCGTCATACTGTCATTATGGACACTTACGCAACACTAATTGGAAGGAGATTCCTACTTGAACAGCCGTTTTCTTCCTTTTGTAAAGTTTTCAGTGGAAAAAGTACTTTAATATGAGAATTCCCCAGACTTATCCTTCAGTTTTTAAGCTATTCAATGCAAAATTAATAATTTTTGACTCGTTTTGATAAGCACTGAGTTTCTTTCATTGGGAGTATAAGTGCATCACATCAATTGATTCTCATTACGTGAAATATGGAAAGTAAACTGTTTGCAGTTGCCTTTGATTGTTTTCTTCAATTTTAGCATACATCATTACCACATCTAAAAGGAACTATCAGTGATTTGCTAAATCAGAAAATCAAGAAAATGCCCGAAAATTAGATTGCATGTCTGTAACAAGGATAGTTATCTTTATATGCTCTACAACAAGTGATAAGGACCAAAGTAACAATAAGACAAAAATTAGATATTGTAATTATTGTCATACAATCTATATTGTAATGCACAATTGAATGACGATTCATAACTTTTCAACACTGCTGTTTCTTCATTTGGTCAATATTTCATTTGCAAGACAATATTCTTCACTAGACTCATGCATCAATCAAATATTATGTATAGCTTCGGGTGGATTATTGATAGTGCTTTTAACAAAGATCATGAGAAGTGCTGCGTGGTCAGGTTTCATGTGCCAGTTGCAAGTCAGCATTTAAATGTGAAATTGAGGTCATACCAACAAATTTTTACCATATTTGGTGGAAGGTCTAATATTAGTTACTTTTACGATATAGGCATGGGTAGCGAGTATTTCTTTACTGTTATCAGAGGCGGCAGAGTGGATTTTAAAGGGGCGGCCATTTGGCACTTCATCAAGGAATTTTCAATACTCACTATACCAGGCATGTGAGTGGCCATGTTTAGAAAACGCAGAAATCAGAAATTTCCTGTATACAGACTACAGAGCAATTCCCTATTCAGCTGTCAGTGAAGGTTGCCGAATATGGCAGACTCATGTGGCATTTTCGCTACCACTAAACTATTACGTAAGATGGCCTGCAACAAAAAAAGAAAATGGAAATGTACCATTTTACCTCAAATCGTTGCTGTTAGATGCTCACAGTATTGGTAATTCCACTTACGATGTGAACAATTTCCCTATGATTACCGTATGCAATTCTTACCCAATCTTTGAACAATTCTATAAACCAATTTGTCAGAACATCTATAGGACCAGTTCCCCGATTCTGTACAAAAGGGTTATAGAATTGTTTGAAGACGATAGATAGAAAGATTGAGATATGTGATGATAGCTGCCATGTACACCACCAACTATCTAACTTCTCGCCTTAAACAGCACTCCAATATTCCAGAACACAGATATTGTATACACGACCCGAAATACCTTAAAATTTACTCATACATTATTGACACAAAAGTATACTTACCAACATCAAAGGAGCTCAGGAACATATATATTTTAAGGGCTGGTAAGGTTCCTATACCAAGGGGTCAAATATGAAAACATCAAAACGCATCGAAAAGTATGCCAACATGTTCGTTACAGTCTGGATTAAAAAAAAGGTATTATAAGTTTGCCATATCTGCAGGTTTGTAGTTCATAGGTATTGAGTCAAAATAGGTCAAGGTCACAATGGGGTAAATTTGCAGATATATCCGTTTCGTTATTAAAAATGGTGCCAAATTGTTCGTTTCTACTGGTAAGATCGAAATATACTGGGTTTGCACCATCTATAATATTCGTTGCATAATTGAAAACCCAAATGTGACTGGGGGGGGCTACAGGGTTTATGGGAAGGTCACTAGTCATAGCTCTGTAACTCTTATATAGAAAGTTCAAACCAAGAATCTTTTACATTTACTTATCTAGTGGGACAATTTACAGTTTACAACCAGTCCGCTTAAAAATCAGACCATTCTATGCAATTTACCCCGGTGACATGGAACTGTTATGGCTATTGTACTAAAACTATATACGCCGTTAGATAGGGCAAATATAATTTTTTTTAAAAAACTTAGGAGCTAGCAAAACTATAAATTGGTACATTTAAATCAATTCGAACAATTCCAATGTTTTACCATAGTGTACAAACGTTTCCCCCTTATTCTACATGTTCCACTAGTTGATTTTGGTAGATTTTTAATCTATTATTTTGGGACGATTTCAGAGATATTACAACCCCCAAAATGTTTCTGATGCAATTTGGTGTGGTCAAATCATACCAATTATTCTGGACTACTACCATATAGTGATCTAAAGTCCCCATAATAAATAGTTCTGTGTGTAACTAACTTTATAAGTTTATTTGGATCCTTCATAAAGTGGAGGATTGGATTGAAATGCAGAGAATTCTTTCGACGGGCTGAGATCTAACATGGGAGAGAATTACATATATACTACAGGCCGGTTCAACACAAGGGCCATTTTCCTTTTTCGGTCCACTTTGTGAAATAAAAATGGGAAAATGTTGATTTTCAACCCCTTCTGTTTGCCAATATAACCAATATGTTTACTTTTGTCTCGCCTGGAATTTGTTCGGCAGAGACTTAGTAATCACTTTTCTGTCTGTCTGTCTTGTCTGTCTTGTCTGTCTGTCTGTCGGCCTGTCTGTGTGCCCTGACGTCCGTGTTCACGGGCTTTTGTACGGTTATCTGGAGTTCAGTAAGGGCTATGATGATGTAACGTGGTGGAAAAGAAGACGGGTCCACGAGTTCTCGAATACCTGATTAGATTTTGGGCGTTAAAATATGACCAAATTAAGTATCTAATTGCTAATTAACTGAAATTTTCCCGCAAGCTTGTGTACAAGTTTTCTGGAGTTTGTAAGGCGTATGATGATGTCAACTGGTGGGATGGGAGCGGGATGAGAGTTCTCGAACTGATTAGATTTCGGGTATTTCGGGCAAATTAAAGTATGCAAATGAGCTAATTCATAGCAAACAACAGCGTATTGCTATAATTTTGAAAACGGTGACATTGGATACGGAACATTCTTCACTGCATGAAAGGCTATCATGGTGTTGATCTTTTTGCAATTTGAACGGTGCACATGCGGCTTTGGTAAGCAAATGAGCTAAGTAAATATGCGAATTAATGTATCTCTGAAACCGTAAATCGGATAGGCAAAATTACTTCGCGCATGAAAGAAAAACTAGGCATGCATCTTTTGGGTGAATCATAATGGGTCAAAGTGCATGTGGCCGAGTCTTAAAGGGGGCATTTTTGAG
Organism: Ophioderma brevispina; assembly: GCA_023653785.1. Classification (NCBI taxonomy): domain Eukaryota; kingdom Metazoa; phylum Echinodermata; class Ophiuroidea; order Amphilepidida; family Ophiodermatidae; genus Ophioderma; species Ophioderma brevispina. The sequence continues at coordinate 7,732 of JAMKCH010070277.1, read as the reverse complement.
ACAATGATCTAATTAAATATGCATAATGCTGAATCACTGAAATGTTACATTGGATATGCAAAATTCCTTGCTACATGAGACACTTCTTAGCCGTACATCTTTTGTATGAATCACAATTGCGGTCAAAGTGCAAGGGATCAGATAAGGGGCATTGTTTGATGCAATTGATCTAATGAAATATGCGGAATTGCTGTACGTTAAATGGTACATGTATATGCCAAAATTCCTTCGCTACATTGAGATTACTATATGGTAACAATATTGTGTGTGAATCATAATGGTGGTCAAAATGCATGTCGGCCACTGAAAGGGGCATTCTTGATTATTTTAAAATTGCAACAATGCTAAATGCTTGGTCATTTTCAACAAATTTTTGTCGGTTGTCAATGGCAGTGTGAAATACTACCCCTTCAAAAAGAATTTGATCAGGAGTTTGTTTACCTTACATAAATTAGGTAGCATGTGTTTATTGGCATATATGGCTGTGTGTGATTTGGTGGTGTACCCAAAACGGTGTACAAAACAAGAAGACTTATCAAAAAGGGGGGAGTTTGAAACCACAACAAAGGTATTAACATATCAATATAGCAGATCAGTGCCCATGTTAATGAAATGATTTTTCTAGTTCTGATCAGTTCCTTTTTGGGTTGCCAGCCGTTAACATTCTGGAAAAAGTGAAAATATGAAAAAGGTTTGTGCATTTCACCGCTTTATGGACCCCTGTAGGCGACTCAAATTTAAAAATGTGGTCAAATGCTTTTTCAAAAATAGTGTTGCCCCATTACTAAATTTAGTGAATTTCAAGGGATGTTGAGACTTTCATGATTAATCATCTGTACAATGAAATGTGTGACCCCTGGGGTGGGTAAAGAAAGAGCAGGAAATTAAAGAAATACAAATAAAATGCAAAAACCCGGGGTGCTTAATCTAACCACTCTGGTTATGATTATGTTGGGGAAATTTCAAGATTAAATTCCCAAAGGAAGATGTTGTGACCTCATGGTGGTATCAAATGAAAGAGTGCGAAGTATAGATACTATAAATGCAAATCGCGGGTGCTACTCCTAAAAGGTCTCTAATTGTGGCTCATGTGGGTGGACTTATGATAATATATTACACATGGAAAATGTGTGACCTCTGGGGGGGTGTCAAATGAAAGAGCAGGAAAATAACAAGAATACACAATAAATGCAAACCCGGGGGGTGCTACTCCTAAATATCTTAGTTATGCTCTTGCTGAGGACTTCTCATGATTAATATCTCACAATGGAAAATGTTGTGACCCCTGGGGTGGGTCAAATGAAAATGAGCAGGAAAAGTGAAGAATACTTAACTGCACAAGCAGGGGGCTGCTACTCCTAAACATCTTGGACTTATGCTCGTGGGGGGAGGGGAATGTCAACTGGCAAGATTAATATCTCCAAAATGAAAATGTTGTGCCCTCGGGGTGTGTCAAAGAAAATAGTGGGAAGTAAAACTACTTAAGAAATTGGAGTTTATCTGCTGCACAACTTTTTGGGGGAACCCTGGATAGCACAGTTGCAATATGGTGTGCTGCTTTTTGTCTTACAATTAAGCGCGAAAGCAGGCGAGAATTGTGGTTCGAGAACCGCCTTGTTGTATAATGAAAAAACTTAGACCAAACCTAACCAAAAATAGTTTCCACTTTCGCCGATTGATATTTTGTCATGAGGGGCAATAAAGTTCGGTCACGTTTGTGACCTCAGTCAAAAAGGGGTTTTTAGAATGCAAAACTTCAACTGTAAAATTCATGTGAAATATTACTACTCACATTCTTATATTTATTTCAGAAAGCACAATGGTATGTTGTATTACAACAATGTTGGTAATTAAAGTAGTAACAAGCAAACTTTACTTGGTAATAACAAATTTATAGTACTAAGTCGGTCACGTGTGTTGTGGCATTGGTGGTTACGGTGTGGACAGTTCCCATTGACTTATAACACGAAAAATGATGGACTATTGTTAATGGGCACCAAATGAAAGTAAAATAAAACATCTTGTGTAATTTCAATATTTTCAACTATTTCCAACACTTCATTACCAATGTCATCAGTAATAACTTGCAAAAGAGTAATGCTACTCATAGTAGCAGATCTGTTTGAAAATAGTGCAGGTCTGCTAAATTTGGCAATTCAACAACAACTTTCAAAAGACACATGAAAATTAAAGTTTAAATCAGTCCTTGTTCAAATTATTAATTGTGGTTTCTGGTTTTTAAACTGACAGTTTCATATTTTAACTATATAAAAAGTTAACCTGCTACCTTCTTCAATATGACAGAAATTGTTATGTCCTTCAAATTACTAAAATGGGGAGTGCCGGTCACGTGTACTGTGACAGCAGTTAGCACATCAATAACTTTGAAAGAGGAAAGATCAATATTTTTTGTATAAAGGAAGGGACATATAAACTGGCCTTTGACATGAAATATGAGCATTACTGAGACAGTGGTTTTCTGTTAATAAGAACTTAGTTGATTTTTGGTCCCGTGGTGGACATACAAAGTCAAAATTAAAATTTTGTTAATTACTTGTATATTTCCTACAAAATTAATATTTTTTTCAACATAATTTTGGAAACATTGAAGTGTTATATGGCCTCCATTTTTCTGATTAAAACTTTGAAAATATTATTTTCTCATTTTATTTGAGAAAGATTACTCACGGGAAAACCACTTTGTTTACTATAAAAGAGAGAAGAAAAGGGGATCCCAAGAGTTGTTTTTGCTAAGTGCACCTGTTTAGATTGCACATAGGGGAAGTGGGGAAATTCCCCAAGGGATGCTAAACTGAGAAACTTGTTTATGATTTTATAAAAATAAAAGATCAAAAACCTTGCAGAATCTGGGAATTCCCCCATAGGGTTATATGATGACAAGTGATGTAATTTAGGGTGATGAATTCAGAATTGGTCTCAGCTAGTAATAAGGTTATGTTTATGCAGAAGAATGATGTAATGATTATGTTAGAAAGGGAATCTATAGTGTAGTTAAATACTATCACGGGAAGGACTCTCTGCCAGCAGGTGAAATCAGGAGTTTTGTTAAGTCTCGCCGTAAGCAGTTGCAATCAGCTATACAGTATGGATAGCTAGGTTTATCTACAATAATGGTAGATTTCATGCCTTCCACAATAGTGCCAAGAGTATATATTCCATGTGAGCAGAGTTGACCCCCCTTTGATGTAAATGTTCTACTGTCGTCGTTGAAGCCGAAAGTGGTGGAATCCAAATAGGATTCCAAATTGTGGACAGATAGGATTCGTGGTTGATTATATTGAACTGATATACTGTGGATTATGTCGTCGAGGGGAACTTAATTAAACTTGTCGGTCTTGAACTGCTGGACCAAGATTACATTCAGGACTGAAAGATTCCCTTGGAATTATAATACATGAGGATTGTATGACCCTGTGCGCTGTCATTTTGGCGTCTTCGCTGTGAGGACAATCACGTGAACTGCAACGCTTTCAACAAGGACACTAGTTTAACCATAACTAACTTATTAACTAATTGTGTATATGTAATTTTGTTTTGGCATACCAAATTCTTGACCAAATCAAGTAAAGATCATTAAAACTGTGATATTATATATAATTAGATACCTTTTGTGCACAAGGCTCATTTATTGGTTTTGAAAAGGTATTTCTGACTTAAGACGTCTACGAGACGTAATAACAGAAGTCATGCAATACTTTAAGCAGTATTTCAAACAAAAAATGAAAGCTATTAATATAAAACAAAGAAGCAAAATGTGTATAATATCACTTTTGTATCCCAAAATTTAGAGGACGTTATTTATGGCAAATGAGAGTTTTGAGTTGAACATTCTTGACTTTAAAATATCTGCAGGAAACTTGGAAGGATGATTAGCTGATAACTTTGTAAAGAAATTGGCAATACCATTAAACTTCAATTTTTTATCAAAAAGGTTTACTTTTGTGAAGATGGCCCACAAACACAATTATACATGACACTAGAGTGCTTTCATTAGCCTTCTTGATGGGAATACAGGGGAAAAGGTAACGAAAATGCCTTTCAAATCTAGTTTTGATTTCCATCGTTTAAGAATGAAAAACTGCGTATTATAAAACGCAATTGTTTCACTTCACAACGAAATATATAGGGATATAACAATTGTGACACAAGGCAAGGGAAAAATGCAGAAATCAAGAAAAGAGAAAAAATTCTCATGCCTGTAATACTATCATTTTTGCATTGCAGCGATGATAATCCCTACCATGTATCAATTGTTGATTCATGTATAATTAATCATATTCAAGCCAAGAATAGCGGTTCAGTCCCCTGCCTATTCCCCACCCTTTGCAGCCAATGTGTTTAATATTACTGCTGTTAATGACCAGCTAAAGATCGTGATAGACGATATTGGTGATAAGGAATATTGCATATCAAACCCTTGGACAAGCGTTCTCTTTGGAAAAGCACCGGGGAAAACCAATACTTAGCAGAAACAATCAGTGCATTAAAACTGATAAATGGTGTAGAAAATAATGGATCGTGTCCGTTTTGAATGGGGGCACCCAAAAATGGGTGGATTGTCACATATTCTACTGGTTTTGATCCATTTTCTTGTCCTATCTTTGCAAAAAAACTCCAACAAAATGTAATGTTTTGGGCTCATTTTATAAAATTATTAGTCTTCAAAATATTGGTGATTACAATCAAAAACAGCGCCAATTAGCACCCCACACAATTCATCAACTTATAGCAGGGGATGAGGGGGATGCGGTTTGCGGTGGATGCGGTTGCGGTGTGTACATTTCAATGGGGAACACTTACAGATAAACATAAATTTGAATTATTTCCATAAACTGGTAAAATCTTATTATTAGGTTTCAGACCAATTTGCCCAATTCAAAGATTAAATGAATTCAATAAATGATGAATTGGAACATAGGTCAACGCACTTTCTCCCTATACATTTCAATACATTAACGCTTTAAATTGATGATACTGGTGCAATGGTCAATAAAAAAGAGCTGAGTCTTGAAATTTTCAGAAAAAGTTTATGTGCATTAGGTATTTAATCCTGTACCTAGGAAACATGATAATGTACAAGGATGGCGGAATTTGACATGACGCGCCCCTCACCTTGAATTGGTACGATTATAAAAAGTGCCCATTTTCGTAAAACGAAAGGTGGGAAAATTGTTCGTAACTGAAAATGGATGCCTTGACCTCAAAAACATATACCCAACAGTAAAATAACCGTGTAGGTTAAATAATAAAATATTTGACACAAATGTAATTTTTATAGAGGAGTTAATTTGGCAAGTAGTAGATTGTGAACAAATGGGTCCCACTTAAAAAAACATGACCTAATGACAAAATGCATTAGATCTCAAAGTTTCATGACAAACTTCTCTTTTGACCAACATACTATTCTTTCTGTGCTCTTTCATCCAACAAAAAACACCCATTAGGCCTATTGGTTAAGGTGTGTACTGTTACAAAGCTAGTATGAGTTGGCAAATAGCCTGACAGGTGCACCCTAGATGAATCTGCAGCAGCAATAAAAATATGAAATGTCAGTCGATACAGGTTTGACAGATTGTTGGTTATCTTGAACCCGTTTCCCAATATGCAGTTAATTTGAGGCTCCTAATGTGTGATATTATAGAAAGTGAGAGAAAGAGAAGTTGGCCTAATTATTTGCGTAGGGTTCTAGAACATTTCTAGTATAAAAACGTTTTGATGCTGTTATTATTTCCTGAACAGATAAATTACTTGCAGTTGGTTAAATGTTTTAAACATTCTCCTCCCTATACCATTCTTTTACATTCAAGACCTATTTCTCTCTCTTTTAAGAATCTTGCAAAGAAAATCCACAGAAACAGCATCCAAAAATCAAATTCCTCCCATCTTTACCATCTTTCCCTTTCCCTACCCCTCATGGTACCCACTTCATCATAATAAGGAGGAAAATTATTCTGGAGTGCCTGTAGCAGTTCAAACCTGTCATTTTAAGGATTCTCGCTTCTGGTAAGAAGTCAAAACCAAGTAGTGGGAAAATTGCTCTGTGCATTAGATTCCGAATTCAACACAAGCAGAGCATAATTTAACTGAAAATCAAACAAAACTGCATAGGAATGCATATTAAAGGTAATACCTATCTTATATGCAAATATCATTTCTCGCCTGTTAACAAACGACCATCTCAAAATAAATTTTAATCTAAACATACCACTGTATTACAAGTGTTACTGATGTGTAAGCGCCCCTGTATTATAATGAACCACTAATTTGTTCAATAATACCGTAATTGCAAAAATGACGATGGACTTTGATACATCATTCATACGGTTTGTCGTGTGTTTAAAGCCAAAAAAGTTAGGTTAGATTAAAATGGCTTTCATGTTTAATTAGATTGAAGTGAATCTAAAAACGTCCACACAAATATCTGAGTGGCTGGTACGGTACTCGAAACCTATTATAATTAAAGTATTTATTGCTATATTTGATTTAACCACAAATCAAAGTTTCCATTTGCCAAGTCGTATTGAAGCAAATTTTGGTTCCTGAATCACTCCAGGGTGGTTCCCCCCGACCAACTTTCGTTGGGCTTCCAGTCTAAGGTTGTAAAGGTCCACTCCTGTAATTGCCCATGTAACGTGCCCAAAAGGATGTAATTGGTCCATGGGGACTGGGTTACCTCGGTATGTTTGCGGCCTTGGAAAGGGGCCACCATCAGCGAGTGGCTTAGTTAAACAATCCGGCATGGAGGAAGACAGTGTGGGATGGTTCCGGTGAAAATACCCCCTCCCCCCACCAGATGGTATTGGGTTGGGGGTCCCCTAAGGGTGGGGCACGCAGGGGTGCACCACAGGTTGGTGGGAGTTGTTTGGCTTGTCCAGGGGCTGGTCAGCCCTCCTTCGGCTATGCATAGTGTTTGCCTTAGGAAACCTTATCTGTATGGGTATAGTATTAGAGTGGGATGAAGCCAGCCTCTGCTAGTATTCTTAAGATTGGCGAGTCGCATGGTTCCCTTATTTCGTGTGCACGGTTTAAGTCCACCCCATTCCTACTGGGAAAATGCTTGTGTGTATCACCAGTGTGTTGTCAATAACTTGGTCACTGTCTATCCAGCCCTTCTTGCAAACAACAATGTAATTAACGCATCCCGATTTGTTTCTATCGTGGTTGAAAGAGTGAGTTCTGGGAGCAAATAATACCACTTAATACTTGATTCAGTTTAACCATTGTTGTGGACAAGAATTTACAATTTGTTACCTCTTATTGATTAATTTGAAAAAATACCATTTATTTTTTTAAAACTTAAAAATTACTGTTTTTGGGGAGAGATCCATACCAAGAAACATGTGATTAGAAAACACTTCTGCCCATGTAATTAAAGTTACATAATCGCGTGTCACAATTCCTTTTCTGAAGCTACATGCGCGCAAGAGTGATGAGTGTAACACGAATATATATGTATGTCATTTGTGCGTTGTTCATGGTTTGTTCTGCAGGAATGTGGCGTAGTCTCGACGGCAGAGAAAAGAATATACGCAGAGAAAAGGAATTATGACAAAGTATACTCAGTGATTTTCTGTCCCTTTTGCATAAATGCTTAAAAAATATATTGTAAATACAAGCAAGATTCCTACTACAGTTGTAGCTCAGTGGTAAAGCTACTATTTGTGTACTATTAGTCTATGCCAAGGGGACCAATTAATGCATTATGGAGGCA